>JANIJG010011517.1:0-21157 GCA_024611175.1 Megaceryle torquata | reverse complement strand
GAAGGAGTGCTGGGCAACTTTGGTGGCAATGACCCCCCATTTTGGTTAGCAGCTGCTGCTTGTTTTGTGGCTGCCTCCATGACAGTCAGGGTGCCCTCTCTCCACGAACAATGATGATGTTCTTCCCAGAGCACTGATGCCACATGGCTGTGTTTTTATAAGCTGCTTCCTTCCAGAAAGTTTTTCATTTTGGTACTGATGCAGAATGGAGTGAATGGTGAAATCTTTACCCCCAGGACATCCTAATCACATATCATTTCCTTCTCTCCTTGAAAGGACTGCACTAAAAGTGCTTGGGTATCCCATGGACCGAAACATTTTGCCTTTCATCACAGAGATGGGAATCAAGCACACCTCCCTGCCTGCCCCCCAAGGGGCTGGCTCTCCTCGCTCACCCCCTCCAGGACTCAGTCATACACTGTATCCCAGGTGATACTCCCCTCGGTCACAGCAGAATGCTTTATGCTTGACAGTGAATGCAAATGCAGAGCTGGCAGTCCCTCTGCCAGCTGCCCGCTCAGAAGGGGCAGAAGTAAGGTTGCCTGGGCATGTACTTTACTCTAAATGGCCCACTCTTCCTCAAGTTAGCGTTTTGATGAACATAATGTTCTGGCAAGAATGAGCTATCACCAACCAGCATTACCTCTATGTTAACAAAGGATTTTGACATTGAACTTAAGTCTGAGGACAATGCTGGCACAAGAATGAATTATCACAGGGTGGGACACGGGTACACTGAGGTTGGAGATTAGGAGGAGCTTCTTACCTGCCAGCACAAGGATCTGGATCAGCCTTTCAACAGCAGCAGTGAGGCCGGGAAACTGAACTTGTTTTGAGACTAGAAGTCTCTGAGCAAGAGTAAGCAGTGGGGCTGCCTGCCACAGGCCAAGAGATCTCCACCAGTCCTCTCTTCCTATACAATTACAGGATCATTTCATAACAACCTTGATCTTAAAGCAGCACAAGCTAAGCCAGATGCCCAGGGCTTGCCTGGAAACAGTGCTGACTGTTTGGGGCTGTGGATGCTGCAGAGAGTGCTGTAAGGCTGTAATTATGCAGGGAGCACAGGATGCACATCCTGGCCGCCTCCAGCACGCAGAGAGCTAGCACCAAAATTGGAGGGGACAGCATGTGACAGGCAGGCCCAGGACCGATTACCTCTGGTGACAGCTGTGTGTCTTGCAGATCTGACAGGATTTCTGATGAGCAGAAGAGGATTCTTCCACACTGCAGCCCACAGGAGCATGTGCCCTTGTGAGATGGGCACTTAAGGGGTTTGAGGCCAGCTCCTCCACTGTCTTCACTCATCTTCATTAACAGAGGCTTACATTCTGTCGTGGTTTAACCTCTGCTGGCAGCTAAACACCACAAAGCCGCTCACCCACCGCTTCCCCCCCTCCACAGACCCTCCTGTGGGATGAGAATGAAAATCAGGAGGAAGAGGAAAAGGTGAGTCCCTGGGGTGAAGCTAAGGACAGTTGAACAAAAACAACACACAGAGAAGAAAGCAGTAATAATAACAGTACTAACAAAATGACAGACAAAGCGTGTAATAGAAAACAGGAAAAGCTCTACTGGAGCCTGAGACACCAACTTTCCCTGCTCCAGCCACATACTGAAACAAATTCAAAACAAGCACTCACACCCCAGCCCAGCTCTCCCCTTGTATAGGGGCGTGACCCAGCATGGTACCAAGTACCCCATTGCCTGGCTCTGCTGTTTATCCTGGCTCTGGCCCCTCCCAGCTACCTGGGCCAGCAGCTGCTGGCGATAATGAACCCGAACCGAGCCCAGGACAGGTACCCAGCCTGGGCCAAGACCCATTGTTCACCCCTTTCTCAGAGCGGGCAGGCAGTTGGATAAGACCAGCTTGATAAAGGACAGTAAAAGGGGATGAGAGAAGGGGATGCTCCAGGAGCAGCTGTCAAGGGAGAAAATGACAGCAGCTCTCCCAGGGCAGCCACAGGCTGGGAGCTGCCACAGTGAACCTGTGGCATTTGCCTTGGAGCACCTCCTGCTTCACTCTCTCCTGCTGCTAGGGCTGGACACCAGCAGCCCTGGACACCAGCAGCCCCAGGACACAGCACACAGCTTCCAGTCACCCCAGCCTCTAGGCACCTATCTGCACTTAACTGCCCAAAGCAGAAATCCCTCCATGAAATACTTCACTGCCTGGTCACAGTGAATTATATGAACCCAGGATAAAATGGGAGCTACAACAAACTCGGTGGTTGACTGTCTCTTTTCTGCTTTTTAATAGAAGATTAAGGCATTGCCAGACTGACATCTACATCTTCTCAATGATAAAGGTTAGGGGTTTCAAGCCTAGCTGCTGACTCATAAGCAGGCAGAAGAGAAAAGGAAAATTACCATGAAGAATGTTGCTGAAATGGCTTGTATGTATTCAGAGATTAGTGTAGATATTCTACTGCTGCCTGTGTTATGGCTGGTGTGGTAAGAAGATGGTTTTAATGGAATTTGATCTTTTTAAGAATATGGGGCACCTGTGTGTAGAGCATTTGTCTGTATCTGCAGATCCACTGCTATAAAGGTCAGATATTTAAGAAACAAGCTCCTCCACCAGAAAGAAACTTTTTTTTCCTGCTGTTTCAACACCAGTGCTTTTTTTCTAAGCCCAGATGCCTTTGGACACTGTAGTGAGCTATTGAACCACTGGTTAGCATGTCACTGTCCAGAGCCTAGCCTGGCTCGGCAGGGATTAAAAATCACTCCCTGTGAGTGCACGTCCATAGACCCTTTTGGGACACAGGTTTGGTATTCCAGCTTCCCTGTTAAATACTCACTTGCTGACTGCACTAAGTGGCAAACTCAGCAGAGGCCTGGAATGTGACCTTCATCTAAGCTGTGTCACCTCCAGTGCATGTTGCCTCTGGATCAAGGCTGAGGCAGGCAGGGGGAGGCTCAGGCTGCTGCTCCTGAGATAACTGGAAGGATCAGGAGAGCTGGATGAGTGCTTAGTCTAAACAATGGCTTTGAAGTCAGAGTTGTGATCATACTGAAATTAATTTCAAATATGCACAGTAATACAAGAAGTCATTTGCATAAGAGGTCACATGGAGTTGCATACGATTTTGCATATTTAAACAAAATACAATAAAGCACAGCTCAGGCAGGTATGTGAAATCATTTGTGCAGCTAACCATGCAGAGAAATGACATACAATTATCACAGAAGAAAACAAACTGCAGCAACCACCCAGGATGCAAAGTCAGCTCCGAAGTTGTGAAACACCAGCTTCTTCCTTCATCCACCATCCCGATAGCTGCTTGGATTCACATTATCGTTATATGAGCACGAGCTGCTTTTCCACCAGGCCCTTCTGGTGCAGAGGATGGTGCTCGCTGTATCATACCACTACTCCTTCACATTTGCATCCTTGGCTTCATCTTTGCTAAACACTTCTCTTATGCATCATCTTTTCTGGGCTTTCTAGTGCATTCGTCTGAGGGACCCCTCTCTCACCATGCACCCCTCCAGCTGGTGCTGTTCTTGCCCTTTAGCGCTAAAGGCCAAAGGCCAAAATACCAGCTCGGGGGGCCCAAGGACAGACACTGACAGCCTCATTTTGGGTGGTCTCAGTGCTGTGCATGTTCAGTGTGCAATCCCTATGGCTTAGTTCTCGGTCCCTCTGTAGATCAGGTGATGTGGCCTCTACCTCAGCTCCTGGAAAATGATGACTTAAGAGTTAATATTAGAAAAGGAAGCTGGCAAGGAAAGAGAACAACATCCCTCGAGTGGGAATGCATTGTCCTTCAAAGGGAATGTCAGGAGGGCTGAGGCCTTTAAACCTGAAAAAGGGACTTTCACCCCTGACCTACATTTTAGGACTATTCTGTGTCTCTGAAATGTGGGTTGGATCTGCACTGAAGTGGTGAAGCTGAGCTCTGAGTGCTGAGCCATGAGCATGTACAATTGCACCTGCCTCCCTTTCCTTCGCATGAGGCAAGCAGGGGAGGACCCATCTGCTGCTTCTGAGACAGCTGGAAGGATCAGGGGAGCTAGGTAAGCACTCAGGCTAAACCAGGGCTTCAGCATCAGCAGCACCCTGATATCTGTGAGCTCGCAGACCCCTGCTTCACCCATCGTTTCTTCATTTACCCAGCTCTCTCAAAACTGCTTAGCTCTCAATTTCCGTGATGATCTCTGGCCCTACTTGCCTTTCCTGACCCATCTTTTAATCCTAGGCACAATTTCTCATTCTGCTCACTTTCTCCTCACCCTGTTTTTTTCCTGGCCTCCCCCATGTTCCTGCTCCCTCATAACTCACTTCTTTAAGGCCTGTGCCTGACAGCTTCAGCTCCTTGTATTTTAGTTAGGCAATTTGTTTCTCTCCACAGGACTTCCTGAGCATCAGCAAAGAATTGTCACCAAAACCTTGGAAGAGGCAGCATTATGCTTAGTCAACATTTCATCCCAGCCCTCCTCTAACTTGCGAGTACTGGGGGAAGATCTGTCTCTTCCTCATTTGCTGCACTTTGAATCACTGCACTGTGTCATTAGCTGCAAGTAAGCTGGCCAGCGTGAGTAGCTACAAGAAACCCCCACTCTGACAAGACAATCTTTTTGGTCTTCAGTTTTGCCGTGGAAGTCGTGGTGCTTGGAATAAGGGAAATCTAATTATGAAGGAGGGAATGAGACCTCTCTACCACCTCTTAAAGCTCCTGTTGCAGATACAGCAAATTCAAGGTAACGCTAAGCAGAGCCTCAGGCCTCACTCGTGTCATGTTCACTCACACGCAATATGTCACACAAGAAAGGAATTGACAAAGCAGAAAAAGGCATCAGAGAGAAACCATTTCAGACTTAAATAATTCATCCCAGTGTTGTCAAATGGGTCTGAATCGGTGTAATGAGACTGGCACAAGTCTCCACTGTGGGTGTGTTTAGCTGGTACACTCGTGTTTTGGTTAACGAACATATTCAACCAAAGTCGTGTGTGTTCACAGCACACTAGCCTGGCTGGATTGATTCCCTTGATGCTATCAGAGGACACCCACCACTGACTGCCCCTTGGTTTAGGAAGAGTTTAACTTTCTGGGTTACTTTACCAAGGCTTGGATGGTACTTGAGAGAATCACAATGCCCATCCAGTCATCCTTCCTTAGGCAAACTAACTGAGAAATCAACCTCGTCTTCAGCCAGGCCAGGCTGTAATGCAGATTTGACCGCTGCATACTGTAGACATTAAAATATGTTCCTCTGACATTCAGAAAATGAGTCACCTCGGGCCTGTCTGCTTGCTTGTTTGTTGAACCTTCAGAATATGTCCAGCTGTTGACAAAGTCTGGGCTTCAAACAAAACTGGCTGCCCTAAAGCATCTGCTCTCCTGCCACTGAAGCTCTAACTAGGAGCCACAGGGACGCAGGACAGGTCCCTGGAGCAGAGACTGGCATTTTTTTCTGACAGATTCCTTGTGGGGATTGATCTGAAATTGAAGATGGTTTTGCTTGTATTCTGGTCACTCCCAGAGAAAGTTGGACTTTGGATCAATGTGGAATCCGTCACTGAATGGTCTATTATTCACTGAGTGCAATGTGCGCTCGGAGACACAGCAGCCCTCAATAAAGATTCAATTCTACCTCTGAGGATCAAAGCAGGAACAAATCAAGGGAACTATTTAACTCCTTTACATGACGCTGAAATGAGTGGTTGCTTATTCCAGGGCAATTCATCACAGCAGTTTCAAGTTGTGCATTGCTCTTAAATAAATGGCCATCTACACAGCCACATCCCTTTAGCAGGGTGTGGAGATATCTCTCACTTAAGCTGTCCATCCCCTCTGCACTGACCCTTATACTTGAGTTAGCACAGCTCGTCCATGCTGCCGTGCCCAGTTCGTGCCGTGACCCCGAGGAGCGCAGCGATGCCCGCAGCTCCACAGGTGCTTTCCCACGCGTAGCATCGGGCCGGCTCTCTTGCAGGTTGTGCTGCAAAGGCACGCAAGGTGACAAGAGCCAAGAGTACAGACCTGGGGAGTGGGGCAGAGCTGGAGCACATGGAGTCCTAAATTCCAGCCCCAGCTCTGGCAAAGCTCCTTGAGCAGGGGAGGTGAGCAAGCATTCTAGCTTGCTGCCAAATCCCTGCATTGACAGGCACTTCCAGATGACAGTTGCATGATTACTTTTATTTTTTATTTCATAATGGGATAATTTATTGCAGGTTATAGAAGGCACTCAGCTGGAGGGAATCCCAGGTTTGGGAGATGTTTTAATAATGTTTTTCTGAAGTATTCTCCTTCCTGGGAAATCACAGTGGTCAGCAATACCTCATGCTTGGTTCTGACCTGTTGTTGGGGGGGATTTTCATGTGTCTTGATGTGGTTGTAGAGTTTTTAGGTGATCTTTGACTGAAGTGATCATATCCATTCCTCCCACCTCTGCTGTCCTTGTTCAGCATGCAGCCCCCTGTTCTAGTTCCCTGTCAGAGAACGGGATGCTGGGGAGATGCTAGGGAAGGAGGCATGGCTGGAGGCCAGGAAGGAAGGGAGATGCTGGGGAAGGAGTCAAGGTTGGGACCAGGCTGAAAGGGTGGGAAGTCAAAATGCTTAAGTGGGCGAGAGTGATGTAGTGGGGAGTGGTGATGGGAAGGGACTAGACCAGAGTCAGTGTTTCATGAGCCAGAAGTAAAAGGGGCAGCTTGTGGAGGCAGAGAGCGAGTCCTGGTAAACACAGAGAATGTTTGAGTGAGCGCTGCAGCCTCAGCCTCTGCTGAGAGTGCATTGGAGGAAAAACATCTGATGACAAAGGAGTCAGCAGGAAGGGCTGAAGCTCTGGCTGGAAGCAGAGGAGGTTTATGCAAGACAGTTCACTGCACCAATGAGTACATGAGCCTGTAATTTCAGCACAGTGAGAATCTATCACCTCAGTCAAGTCTCCCCAGCCTGCCCAGCCCCAGAACCACTGTATGCGGTTCACTGGGGAGGATCAGCCAGAGAGGGCAGGTGACCAGTCACCTAAGACAGCAGAAGTGAGGGACTCTGTCCTCTCACACTCAGCACTGGGCAGAAGAGGTGCTGCTCATCCTCTCACGTGTGCATGCCCTGGGACAGCTGCCACAGGTGTGTGTCTTGCTCTCTGATGGGCCTGGTGTCACCTCCAGCCCACAGAGATCCTGTCCAGAGCACGGGGTACCATGTGGAGAGGACCGGCCCTGAGCAGGAGGTGATCCTGGGTCCTTCCAGTGGGCAGAGATTCTAGGGCAGAGTCCAAGGTGAGGTCTGGCCTGGGAATCCTGCTCCTTCTTCTGACAGTAAAGCAGTGGATCAGGGACATCTCTAGTGCCTGAAGGACATGGATAGCTAGTGGAAGCAGGGACCAGGGACCATTCCCAGCACCAAGCAATGCTCCTACCATTGCCAGGGAGAGACCCCTTGGAGTGGCCACCGTGTCTGGTGCTGCTCTCCAGTACCCCCACCACTCCCACCCCCAGCACCAGTTGATGCTGGGGCTTGCAAAGTGGGGGAATTGCAGGAGACAAGGATGCTTAATTACAGAGCAGCCCTGGAAACCAGCAGCAGCAGCAGCACTGTGGCCAGGAGGGGAGGCAGCAGGGCTGTAAATAGAAAATGCGGAGGCAGCCGCAGGGAACAGAGTGAGGGAGGCTTCTGTGCCTGCATCACTCCGTCTCCCTCCCTTCTCCTCAGCTTCTCTCACCTCTCCTGTCCACACTGGCTCCCAGCACAAAACAGCATGTGACAAGCAGCTCCAAAGTATGGCTGGGAGGCAGCAGCTCCAGAGGCAGAACAGCTGTTCTGGTTGGAGAAGCGGGTGTGCAAGGCCTCCTCCATCAGGGGCCATCTCCCATGGAAATGCATGAAGAGGGTCAAAAGGGCCTCTCTGGACAGCAAGGAGACCAAGGCAAGATGGACACTGAGACAAATTGCCCTATCTAACCCCCCAGAGAGCACGGGCTGCCAGATGTCTGAGTCCCTGTCTCACTGGGGTCACCCCAGGGTCAAGTGCCTCTGATCCCACTCTGATATCTCCATTATGGCCTCTTCCACAGCAACGAGAGCTCTGCTTTCAGTATTTTGCAAAGGTTTATTTAAAAATGTTGAAACTAACATCCCACAAGAATTGAATATTTCACCACGAGAAGAGAAATCCTACAAAAATATATATCACAGCGCACAAGGGCAGGGGAGGGAGAAGAGTGAGACTGAGCAGGGAAGCAGGAGGGAGGATGGAGGGGAGGATGGGAACCGCAGCAGAACAACACTGAGTGGCAAAGGGAGAACAAGAGAGGAGTGGGGAGAGCAAAACAGCAAGAGGAGAGAGATAACTGAGAGGGAAACCATGGTACAGGACAGGAGTGGAAAGTGGGAAAACAGTGGGAGAGGGAAAACAACAGGAAAAAAAGGAGTAGAGAGCCAGCAGGCAGTGAAGGAAGGGGTGCCCCCCATTATGGTCTTGCCAAGGTAGGGCCAGGACGACAGTGAAACATCAGCAAGGGTGCAACTGGGGAGCTGGAGTTTGGCCCAGGGCTTTTGTGCTGCAGGACTCGGCTCTAAGCCTGTGTCATAGTTTAATTCAGAGAAATCTGAAGGTGATCATGTTTGAGAACTTGTGGAGAATGAACAAACGGCTCCTTTCCAAGAATTTTTCCTTATTGGGAAAGGGAGTGGGGAATGAAGGGACCAAATTTGCAAGGGCACTTAGGTGCCATTGAGGAAGAGGTAGATAGCCCTCTCTGAAGCTATGGGATGCTTGGCTGGACGTGAGTCCCTGTAAACTGGACCAGAAGAGCATTGTGGAAGTGCACAGCAGAGGTCTGCTCCCCTGCCTACCAGTTGCAACCGACCAGATGTGAAAGCCCAGTCAGGATTTGGCCTCCTGGTCATGCCACTCTGATGGGTAAACAGAGGGAAACTCCAGTTCATGCCCTGAAACAATACAGGATGGAGGGGAGAGCTTCTCCCCCAGACTTTCCCTCCTTCCCAGTGTGCTCACTGAGAGACCACCCTTGCATTAACAAAGCCAGATGCCTCCAGGAACCCAGCACAGACACGGTGCCTTCAGCTCATCCAGCCCACCTGGATGCTCCCTTGTAAATTGCACAGAAATGTTGGGAAGGCTCAGTTTCAGTTTCACTCAGTTTCCCTGCACACCTTCCTCTCTGTAAAATTTCCACTGGAAAAAATGAATCCAGATCTTTCTCCTCTAGTCAGCCAGACAATGGGGAAATCTGATGGGCTGTGGTTGAGAAGGTGCTGGTCTCTGCTCTGGCTTGGTGCTTGGTGCAGTCAACCCATCCATGTCTTACAGAGTATCAGCTTGGGTCAGGAAAGAGACTGCAGGCACGCTCTGGCTCTGGTCTGCATAGGGGAGGTTGCTTCCTAAGGCTCCAGCCATAGAGAAAACAGATCCAGTGAGATTATTTATTGACTGGGAGAAGCCTGTGTGTCCACACACGCTTTGAATGTTTTGTTCCAGGGACAAAATGTAGCGATGAAAGTTTGGTCAGGACAACAAATTTGTTTCCCTTATCCAACATGTTTTGTGTGAGAGAGTGAATGACTGTGAGAAGAATGTAATTGTCTAGAAAAAATAGGTCTTGGAAAAGATGTTCAGCATATCCAAGCGTCTGTCATCATAAGTTTTCTCTACTGCATTCCTGATTTTCCCCTTTATCACAGCATCCATGAAAGGCTTCATTCCCTGGAGATACTTTTAACTAAACCACAGACATGTTAGAAGGAGTGTAAAAAACCCCGAAACACCAAAATCTGATTTGTTTGAAGAGTTTTCAAATGCCTGGCCGGACGAGTGCAGGGCTTCCCTGCATCAAGTGTTGGAAAATATTTTCACTACCCCTCCTGCAGTGCCCTACTACTTTCTTACAGACCATCTCTCCATGCAGTGTGTGGAAAGGGAAAGTCCAAGGACAGCCCTTGAAGTGGTAGAGTCTAAACTCTGGCCTTGTTTCAACAAACACTATTGATCAAAGAGCAATCTAATTAATCCAGTCTGGAATATTACTTAAACCAGTTCAAGGCATTACATTGTAAACTGCCAACAGCAAGCAGTGCAGCCTCTTGCAGAATACATGAAGATGTCCTTCCCCAGCGCTGATGTGCCAGTGAGAGGGGGAACAGCCCCAAGCTGCCCTCGGCCGGTGGGCACCATGGTGAGCCAGGCAGCGGGCAGGACCACCCAGCTGTCCCTTTCTCTGTCCTGTCCATCTGCAGCTTGAATGGACACCAGAGCCTCAAATGGAGCCTGAATAAGGAAAAGGCTAAGTAATAGATCGATCCAAGGTAAAGCAATAACATCTGCTTTAAGTGGAGACTCAACCTGTGCTTAGACTGGAGACCTCCAAAGTCCTTTTCTATCTACACCTTTCAGCCATTCTGTGCTTTTAATAAGCTGGTCATTTTATTTGACTTGTCATTTTCTCCAAATCTCTACTGTTTTTAGCGAAGCTTGCTGGAGTTTACACTGTCATTTAAATGTCCTTCACAGTGAGTCACATGTGACCTGAGATCACCTAATAGTTCAGCTGGGTAAATCAGCAGAACCAGGCCTCTTATGAAACTGCCTGTGCTTTTTCCCATGGAGAACAGGCCTTTACTCCAGAGATAAAAGGTGAAAGGGCCCTTTCCTTTCCTCCAAGGTGACTTTTGTCAGAGACCTTGTATGGTACATTAAGGTCTTTGAATTGTGTGTCTGTCCTGTCTCTGGCCACATCAGCCCACCAACCAAAGGTGTTTGTACAGTATAGTCACATACACCTAAAGCTACATCGTTTCAGCTCAGTGCCTGTCAGTGTGGGGTCTGTGAATTACTTTGACGGTGTCCACAAAAGCCAGGGGAGAGCAAATATTGTCATCAAGATGAAATTCGCCATTTCACGCTTTCTCAAAGTCACACCCATGGGTCCACACATAGGAAGGTGTTGAGAACATTGATCTTGCTCACAGAAATAACCAACAATGTAGCTGCCTGTCCTACAGACCACCACAGCCCCAAAGTACATGCTCAGGCAACCTGTCTGCACCAATACCTGTGCAGTGATTTTGGGCACCCCAGATGTCCCCTTTCTCATGTCCTTGGTGGGTGCTGCCTTGTGGGTCTCCAGTCACCTTGCATTCCAGAAGAGACCTACCAGCAGTTCACTGGCAACCCTCCAAATGTTACCAGTGTCAACTCTGAATTGCTCTTTGTCATCCCAGCCACAGAGAGTCACATCTGTTGCTCGTTGCCTGTGGCATAAATGTCTGAAAGCAGTTCTCTACCTCAGCCCAGCAAAATTCAGGTTCCTTGTACCCAGCTATACCTGCACGCCATGCTTTAGCTGCTTCAGCAGTATCCCAGTGTACGAGATACTGGCTAAATAACATGATGGGCAGAGAGCTTTGCCTCAGATTTTCTGAAGAACATCACCATAGACTGATGTTCTTCAGAAAAACCTTGCTGAAGGAGACTGAGGAGGTGGATTGGGACAGCAAGGAAGCTTCCAAGATCAAAACATTTGGAAAGCTAAAGAAACCTTTTCCAACCTTAACTGGCTAGACTAGTGGTGGTGGGAGAAACTGAGAAAAAAAAATGGGGACAGAGGGATGAAGAAAGATATGACATGAAGAGGAAGAACATTGTTAGGCAGAAATAAAATAGAAAGATGTGAAAATCTTCCACCTAGAGGGGAGGTAATATTTTCTTCAAGGAAATGGGTTGCTGAAGGGGCCCCAATGCTGTGTGGACCTCTTCTGACCAAGCTTCACCCATCCTTGGGACCCTTGGGAGGGCCAAGGCCTTCGGTACAGAAGAACCTGTCACCACCTGAATCCCCAGCTCAGGGAAGAATGAGTCCCGGTGGGCAATCCTGCAGCCACTGAACTCCAGATGTTCACTTCAAACCACAAGACATAGGAAGGGACACACAGAGGGTTTAGGGCCCACAGGGACAGGGGTATGTCTTTCCACCTCACCTACCCCTGATGTCAGGCATGCACTGATGAGACAGGGATCCAAAAGTGTGTGTGTGTCTGCGTGTGTGCTAGGAGAGGAGCTGGGGAGGCCAAGATTTCACACTACCACAAGCTGTTTTCCCTCCCATCATCCTGCTCTCTCATCACTCTGTCCTACATGGGTGGGGAAGGTCCCCAACCTTCCCCCAGCAGGAGGCTAAGGAGGCCCAGCTCATCCATTTGCCCAGGCACGTCCTGGTGGCATTAGTTAATAATGGTTGTGGCAGGCCATGGCACAAGGAGGTCATTTTTTCCTGGGGTAGCAGAGGTGGCGGGGGTCTGTGCTTGCCAGCTGTGACAGAAGGGTGTGGGGAGCCAGCTCTGCTTCTCCCATGAGCATCACAGGTTCACCAGTGGGATTCTGGGGGGAAAAGGGAATGGAAAGTTAATTAGCAACAGGCATTTGTACTGCCCCACCGCCCCCGCTAACCGACCAGTTCCTTTGGCCTGCCTCGACCTGCCTGGCCCCCTGTGTCCCGCCGCCCCCTCCCGCCCCAGCTCACTGGCCGCTCACCGGTTGAGCTGGAAGGCTGAGCTTTTCCCTTGGCCCCCCAGTTTCTCCACACCCTCCTGGCCCTGCCTGGACTCCTCAGCCTCAGGTGTGGGTGACAGGGATTCGCTGTAGGGCCCCAGGATGCTGACGGTGGTGGGGGAGAGGTCTGTGAGGGGCTGCTGGCTCTCCTGCTGCCTCCCGCTGCTCTGCTGCCCCGAGTGACGCCGGCGTTTCTGATTACGATCCCAGCTTCAGAGAGAGACAAGGGGTGAGGTGAAGACTTCCCCTCAGAAAAGCCCCAGCCCTCGAGGAGAGAGAGAGCTGTGGCACTCCCCTACACTCAGTGTCAGAGCCCAGCTCGGCCATGTGCCAAGCCTTACAAGGCCTTACCGACACCGGGTCCACACCCTTAGGGCAAATGGGACCCAAGCCCCCAGCCCTCCTGCCCACCCACCTGCAGACACTGGCATGGTGACAGCCACTCACCAAAACTTGAATATGATCCCGGTGGCAACCAGGACAATGATGATGGAGATGGTGATGGTGACATACAGTTGGGGGTCCACACCTGCAAGAAAGTGGGGAAGAGGGGGGTGTGACGGCCACCCCCGCTGGTCCCGGAGAGCAGCAGTGCAAGGGGAGGTTCCTCTGGGGCCCTCCTGATTTTTGCAGAAGGAGCTGCTCCTATGGGGACAGGGGGTGAAAGGAGCAAAGGGCAGATTTACCTTCCCCCCGGGGCCCAAACAAGAAGGGCCGTAGGGTGGCTGGGGTCTCGCGCAGGTTGAGCCCCGCATTGTGCAGGAGCGAATGGGAGTTGGGCTGTGCCGTCGCCATCCCGTGCGGTGAGACAAAGGTGTATCCCAGCGGCGGGAATCCTGGGTTGGCCGAGTTGGTGTCCCCTCCATCCTCATCCGACACCGTGGGGCCCCACACGATGGCCCATGGGTACTGGGAAGAGGGCATGCCGTCCTCAAATCCGGAGGGGGTGGCAGGACGTGTCCCTGCTGCCTGGCGCCTCAGCCGCACAACATAGCGCAGCTCTCCCCCCCGGGCTGCCAGGGCCCGCTGGCGCAGCAGGGCGAAGCGAGAATCCCTCTCCAACAATGAGGTCCTGTCCCAGATGCACATGGCCCGTGGGGCCGAGGGGCTCCGACGGGTGCAAAGAGGCCGAGCAGCTGCTGGGCCCCGAGAGCGAAGAGACCAGGCACCAGGAGGAGGGACTGCCGAGACCAGGAGGAGGAGATGCCAAAGCTGCAAGGAGTGGATGCAGGAGAGGAGTGGAGGCATCCTGCTGCTAGGTGGAGGGGAGGAAGAAGAGAACCGTATCTGAAACGTCCCTCCCATCGAAAGGCCAAGCCCAGAGCCACCATCAGCAGCCCACCACCCACGCTTCCGCCATCTTCCCATGCCGCCGGCAAACATGGGAAGCGTGAACCTACCAGGCACTGGACTCCATCTCAGATGCAGCAGTGTCTTTGCTCAGTGAGGATCCTGTCTCATTTTCTTCACTGGGAACCAAAAGGGAGAGAGGTCAGTGTCCCCACACGAGTGGCAACCACTCTCTCTCTTAGGCAGTGTGTGCCACTGCAGGTGGGCTCCTAGTCCCGGTGGGCAGGGCAACAGGGTGCCTGTGTGTCCACACAATCACCCGCTCCTGCCCTCATGCTCCCCATGCCTGTGTGCTCTCCTGCATGGAGGTGCATCAGCCCCTCAGCCCCCATGCAGATCAGACACGTGCATTAGTATATGTACCCAACAGCGAGGAGCGATCTCTGGAGCACACGTGCAGAAGCACAAGCGCAGCTTCCCCAGGGACTCTCCTGTCTGAGGGCTGAGAGGGGGATTCGACATCTTTGTTTGCTTACTGCTGGAACAAGTTGGAATCTTAATTCCTGTGTTTATTTATAGTGTAGAGCGTGTAATCCATTTATTAAAAAACAGTCTCTTCATTGTGTGCCAGAGTGAGGGAGCAAGAGGGGAAGCACGAGACTGATAAACCAAGAAGACAGAGAGAGAGTGAATCAGCAAGAAAAGTCCAGCCTTACTAAAGATTTAAACAGCAAAAATATGCCTATCAAATATTTAGTATTTACTTTCCTCTTGGCTAACATGGCATTACCTTCCCACGCTCCTTGTCCTAGTGTCCTCTGTGCTGTCCTGTCCCTCCCTTTCTCTCCTATTCCTCCTCTCTCTATTGCACCTCTCATGGCCAAGCAGCAGTAGGTAGGTAGCAGCGGTAACACAGAGTAAGGGCTGGTGCCTCCAGCTGGATTTCTGCACTGATCACACGCCACCCTCTGGCATCAGTCCCGTGGTAGCAGGGCTGCCCTTCATGCTGTCTGCCCCTTCCCTTGGCTGGCATAGTGCAGTGCCAGCCCTTCCTGGTGAGCTGTTATGTGCCTGACCCGGGATCCTCTCCACAACAAAGGCTGCACACACACAGAAAAAATATTCCACTCCCTCCATCGTGAAGGGGAAAGCAACCCACAGCCAAGCCCTTCTGGGATGGAGAGACAGGGATGCTGGGCCAAGGGAGTCAACACAGAGGCAAACCCTGCACATCCAGCCCCAAGCCAGCCCTGTTGCACCTCCCAGCTCCCAGGGGGTTACTGGCATTTCCTCCTGCTCGGCCCATGCCCTGAACTAAAACTTCAACCTCTCCTGAATGGGAGGCTTCCTCTTGCTGAGGTAAGAGCCCAGTGCTTGCTGTGGTAAGGGAATTCATGCCTCTGATGTACACCTGAGGAGAGAGGCCGGGAGGACAGGCACCAAGAAGTGAGAAGCTTTCTAGCTCCTGCTGCATTAAGTGGGGATATTTTTAGTTTCCTTCTGTTAAATATTTAAACAAAGTTCACAGGAAAAAAAAAAAAAAGAAATTGTTGGCTAGTGCCATGCCCTTCTCCTCCAGGGCAAGATCAGTCTGGAGGGATCCTGAGATGAAGAAGAGGAGAAAAGAGCAGCTATTCTCAGCATTTCTTTGTACTCTTCTCCTGAACCTCTAAGCCTTGGAGGGGACTCAGTATTAAAATGCAGCTCTGCAGAGAGGCAGTGGAATGGAGCAAGTTTCCTCCAAAGCCAGAGGCTGGTGAGAACTTGGCCATCTGGATTATGAACACGATGCTGTGGAAGATCATGTCTGGCAACACAAATCCGTGACAGAATTTATCTGGGACTCTGAAAAGGGAGGGAATTCCAAGCATCGAGTACCTCCTTGTGGGAGTCTCTGGGCTGGAGGGCACACAAACCATCCCAGTAGTTTCAAGGTGGCCAGGAGTGCCCCGGGGCCATGCCTCAGCCTCACTTCTGGGACAGTAGCTCCCTCGGGGCGAGGAGCCTGCTCTGCTTGTGGCACTGCACTCTCAGTTACAGCGTTTGTCTCGAACCTCTGTTGGCTGTTTTGCATCAGGCAGCAGGAGGTGTGGATCCAGGCAGTGCCAGCCCAGGAGCAGAGATCTTCTCCAGGTGCAGGTAGACCTCAGGGCACACATAACTACTAACACTCCTCCTAACACAGGTGGCTCTACTGGCAGAAACATGCCTGGGTGTAGGTGCACAGTGCACTGCATCACCCAGCTCACTACGCACTGTTCACTTACTGGGACATCTTATAATGGAGACCTCCCTGTACATCTCAGCTAAGATTATGAGAGCTCCAGCAACAGTACCCCAGATCATGGATTCCCAGGTCTAAAGCCTGGGAATAAGAGACCCTACAGAGCCAAATTTTGAATTGCTTTCACACCCAGTAGTCAGAATTTCAGCCCTATGGAGCAGGGAATGGCTGTAACTGGAGCTGAAGGGAAGAAGTGAGGCCCAGCACTGGCCTCCTCATGTACACATAATGCTGTGGAAGTGACAGCCCAAACACAGCTGTAGTAACGCTGCTGTGCACAGATCCTGCTGTCAGCAGTGAAGAGAGGTAATTCCCATACCCCTACCCCAAAGGTGGCTCCAGGTGAGTGGAGGAATGAGACAATGTCAGTTGGCCTCAGTCGATACATTCTGGTTTGCTAATCCTGTTGTGGCCAGAGACTGTCCTGCACATGAAGGTGTGACTGGGGAGGAGCTGGGAGAAGCATAGGGGTGTCTCCAATAGTGTGAATGGCATGAGAGCAAAGGAAGGTTTCAAGTGGAAATGCCAGCCAGTGAGGGCTGGATTCCACTGTGCATGGAACGCTGGTGTTCCAAAGAGCATGGATGTCCCGGTGGCTTATTGACAAAGCAGCAACTAAAACGTGTCTGGGGCACTCTGTAGTTAACCACTGGCAGTGGGGATTGCATCCTAACCACAGACCCTGCTGCACTGGAGGTCAAATGTAACAAATGCTCTTCGTTCAGCTCTGTATGCAGCTCCCAGTGTGGATGCTGAATAAACTGGTAGATCTTCATGGAGGAGGAGAGGCTGCCAATGCTCTTACCACCTGTATGGATAAATCCCAGTAACCACACACCTTTTACCATTCTAGAGGCCTTTGTGTGCCAGAGCAGAGGTACTGGATCTCTGCATCAGTACCACACAGCATGGCTCTTGTTTTCAGATGTGTTTCCCAGGTCTAATTATGAGAAAAATGGACAGGGTAACTCCCAGGGCCCAAAGATGCACCTGTGTATTTTCACTCCAGGTACAGAGTTTTCATCGCAGTATTCCAGTCCTGTGATGCACAGATGACAGAGTGTGAATGACAAAGCTATTTCCCCAGGGCACTTCATTGAGCTCAGTTTGTGAATCTTGGTGCCTGAAAGCCGTAAGAATTACAGTGCTACTGCATATGGACCCCACTGTTGGTCCAGATCAGAGATACCTGTGTCTAATCTATTAGGAGCTGCTCTCATCTCATTTACAGGATGCAAGCATGAATCCTGCTGCTGTTCCCCAGCACCAGGGGCCCAGCTGTGCTTCCTCCCTTTTGGTAAGTCTCCCACAGCATGGACTCACCCCTGCTGGGACATGAGAGAGCAGATCTCAGTAGCCATGCCCCAAAGCATGTATCCCCATTCACCAAGGGGGCTGGGAATTTACATCCCAGCTAACGGCTAGGAGCAAAACCTTCTCTGAGCTGGAGCACCCCGAGTGCTGAATGTGACACCAGAGTTCAGATGTTACTGCGCCCTGGGGAAGCCCTGCGATTCACTGCCGATAACTCCTTCTCTGTGTTCGGGAGTCTTGTATACCACGGTCCCAAAGATAAATCCTATCCAAATGTAAAAGCCATCACAGGAATAAAAGACCCAGCGTGCCAGCCATGTGCAGGCAACACCCGCGCTGTAGCTCCCTCGCATCAAATGCAATCTGTAACCTTCTGTTACAAAATGCTGAAGTTTGACAAATCCAAATGAGGAACAATACTATTAATAAAGAGGGTCACACACTAGCACGATTCACCTAGTCAAGTGGTGTATTCCCTACTGCCTGGAGCCTTCGTGTGGCCGTATTTCTAAAAGAGATGCTACAGTTCAATCAGAAGTTATGGGCTTGATGCAGGAAATTAAATTGGTGAAATTCTCTGGCCTGTGCTCTGCTGTGGGTCAGACTCAATGATCAAAATGGTCCCTCTGGCCTTAAAATTTGAGAATCTCACAGCTTTCTCAATGCCTAGCCAAGATCAGCTCTGACTGAAGAGCAAGTGGATGAAGCTGAGCACATACAAACTGTGTTAGAGAAGCAGGTATAATCTCTTTCCATCCGGGGATGGGAAAAGAGTTGCACCCGATTCTGTCTGGCTTAGCTGGCAGATGATGATCTATCTGTATTTTTGTAACATCTCGGCTTGACTGCTGTGCTACTGTGCCTCTAGGAATGAAGCCGTCTGCTCTCAGAGCACTCCAGCTAGTTCAGAATGCATCAGTCTGTTTGCTCAGCAACTCAAACTGCCGGGAATGCATCACCATGCCCCTCTGCACCCCAGATCACCTTGCCTTTGAGCACAGAGTCCAGTTCAAAGTCTCCAAGCCAGCATTCAAAGCCCAGCATGGGACAGGCCCCAGTGACCTAAGCAATCAATCACCTCTCCTCATGCAGCAATGACCTAACATGACAGATATATTCCACTGGAACAATGAAATTGCCGACCACTTTGGGGAGAGGGGGAAGGGATGGAAGAAAAGGAAAGAGGCTTATGACCCTGAGGAACAGAACATTCAACAGGGGCTGGGCCAAGATTATGAAATTTACTGGTGGCTGAAATAATGTCTGACATTAGCAACCCCACAGCACCAAGAGCTTCATGAAAATCCTTTCTTCACCCAGCTCCCTGACTGCAATGATCCCACTTGAAATAGTGATAAAAAAATCAAAATAAACCCGAGGAGGACCCAGCCCTCTTTGCAGAGAAAGAACACTAGGTTGGTAGTCATTTTTGAACTGGCAGCAAGCATTAGGTCTACAGTGACAGCTACCGATATGAGATTGTGAACTGGGACCATGGAACCCAGCATCTGCCTCCAAGCATTGAGCAGAGCAAGTTTAGGCACTGGCAATGAGACACACACACACACACTGCCTGGTGTCCCAGGCACCCCACTCCTGTATTGTTCTCAGTGGCTGTGAATATCCTGGAGTTCATGGTCCAAGAGGCAGAGATGCAGTCGTTACTGCTTCGGTAACAGGACGCATGAACCCTGGTGCTGGTGAAAATGGGTTACATATATGTCCTGCTGTATTCAGCTGGGTGGGGATGGGGAAAGGGAGGAATTCCAGAGCAGCTGCCTCGGGGAAGTAATTCTGCTGCACTTTGAGGAGTTTCTGCAGCTGGGAGAGTGAATGTGAATGCTGGTACCCTGGGGTGGGAGATGCCAAGCCCATCTGGGGAAGGAGTTCCAGCTGCATAGTGGGGGGCAGGGGCCACAGTTTGCAGAGCGGGCTGAATCTGGGAGCTGGCAGTCTGAACACAGTGGCTCACATCGGGCTGCCCTACCTGGTGTCTGAGCCTGAGAGGGTTGGTGGCAGCAGCCAGGAGGGGCTGACACTGCTCGCCCTGTGTCAGTGCAGGTCCTGCAGTGTTTGGTGACTGCTGGTGCAAATTCTTGTGCCAAGGTGCTGGGGTGAGCACTTATGGGATGAGTATGGAAATCCTAGTCTGGGTCAGAATCCGGAGCTGGAAGGGTGATGGTGCGTTTGGACATTTTGATAGCTAGGGAATGGGCATCTGAAGCCCCTTGATGATACTCTGAGCTTGTCTCCCTGCATTTGGGAACTGTGAGTGTGGCCCCATTCCAAGCAGCACTCTAGGATGCCAGTCCCCTGCCATCTAGTGCCTGCCTGCAATACATGTCATGAGTCTGCCAATCTTCTGCCTCACAGTTTCCTACTGTTCCTGGGCATCCGAGTGCTTCAAGCGCTGAGTCTCCACGTCTGAATTGCTCTCTCTTGCATGGTGCACCCTTGGCCAGGCAGGAGGAGGGATTGACCTCTCCGTTTCCTTTCTCCAGCTGCGCCAATTTGGCTGAAGTCGCCTTCTTCAGCGCAGGCTCCAGTGCTCCAGCACAACAGGTCTGTGATGGAGCCCAGAGCTGGAGGGCAAGAGGCATCGATGCCTCAGCTGTGCCCCTTCCCTCAGAGCCCCTCGAGCATCCCCTGCCCCAAACTGAAAGGAGGAGCAGGGGCTGGGGAGGGGTGGGAAGGAGGCAGCCAGCTAGAAGGAGACAGAGCACCTAGATCGGGAGAGGGGAAAGAAAAAAAAAAATACGGGGATAAAGGACACAGGGAAGGAGATGGGGAGAAATGACTCGGAGAGGGACACGAATCCATCCCTGCCCCTCTCCCCTGCAGCCCCATTCCCACCCCGACCCCCAAGCCCAGGCTGACAGTATGAACTTACCTTGCGGGGAGACGAGCGGGGCACAGCCGGGGCGGAGGAGGAGGGGGCTGTGGGAGCACAGCTGCTGCTGCCGGTGCTTCTCATGGCCAGGACGAAGGAAGGAAAGGAGGAGGAAGAAGGTTTGATGAGGCTGAGCCCTGGCTGAGGGAGAGGGAGCGAGAGATGCCTTGAAATAAACAGCTGCCGAGGACTGGTCCAGCCCCTCTTTCTCTCTCTCTGTCTCTGTCTCTCCCGCTCGCTGCCTCCCGTTAACCCCATGGCTGCTGGCACGGGCGCGTCCGGCGCCGTGGCCCCCGCAGCAGCCCGCGGGGAGCGCCGGGGGAGCTGGGCGGGGGCAGCGGCCGGGAGGGGGCACCGCGTCACCCCGGCCCGGGAGCCATTTGCCCCGGCGGCCGGGTGCGAAGGCTCCTCCTGCTCCCTGCCCGCCCGCGCTGCGCTCCCGCAGCCCCGTGCTCGCCGCCTGCCGGACCTGCCCTCCGCCGGCTCCCCGCCGCCGCTGCCGGCTCCGCTCCGCTCCGCTCCACCGTCTCGTCGATTATTTCGGCATCTTCACAGGAAGCGATTAGGTTGCCATGGAGAGAGGTGTCTCCAAGGGACTAGTCGCTCTAGCTCGCTCCGGCGAATGCCACCCCCGGACGGGTCCGTCTTTGGGGGCCGAGGCCCCCCGGGATCCCCCTACCCGGGCTGCCCCCCGGGCTCACCGCCGCCCTCACTGCCTCTCCTTCTCGAAGCCCCTTCGGGGAGATGCCACCCCCCCCCCCCCCCCGGCCCCCCCCTCCCCCCCGCCCGGCCCCCCCCCCCGCCCCCCCGCCCCCCCCCCCACCTCCCCCGGCCTCCGGCCCCCCGGCCCGCCCCCGGCC
>JANIJG010011516.1:24823-85641 GCA_024611175.1 Megaceryle torquata | reverse complement strand
GCAACCCTCTTTCTGTCCCAACACACCCCCTTCCAAGGCTGTGCCTTTTCTTCTACTTTTCCCCCCCCCCCCCCCCCCCCTTGAGCCATGAATGGGAATAATAGGGACTTCTGTTGGTGTTATATTAACTTTAAGTCTCTAATTTGCATATCAAATAACATTGTGAACAGCATTAATGCCTTTGAGGGCTCTGGGAGGTTTTTTAATTTGTAGGGTAAATGTGTGTTTTAACCTAATGGGGCAGTTCAAATTATTATTGCAGCATGTTTAATTTTTCCTCTGTGCAGTTCATGTTGATGTCTGTGGCATGAAATAATTCCTGCAGTGCTGTGCACATGTATTATGTTTCACCTTCTGTGAAACTGTGGCTTTAGATTTTTGTTGTAGTAAAGTATTCCCCATTTCATACAGTTACTACTGGGTGCATTATGATGTCTGCATTCTTTATTCTACCCCCCGAAAGTTTGTTTATGGAGAAAATGATTGTTTTAAAGGTACTGTTTCCTTTAATGCCCCCTGCTTTCCCCATGAAAAATGCACTTTTCTGTTTTCCTTCTATTGATTTGACCTCTTTTGGGTTTAAAGGGATGAAAATCTATCTTTTAAGAAAGGATGCAAGTGCCAAAAGCTGTGCATCCTTTGGATCTGTCCAACTCTGTTGCTTTATCAATTTCCACAGTCCAAAAGTAGAATACAGAATATGAAAGGTTAAAGTTTGGAGCCTCATGGGATGAACCTTATGATTCAACAAAGTTGCAGAAACATGCTTGAGGCTGGGTGGGTCTGGATCTGCTGGGTTCTGTTTCTTGCAGCTCAGCATTTCTTTGTCAACATGTAGATGACCACTGAGGTTGCAGGTGGCTTTGTATCATGGTGTGAACCTGCTTTGTTGTCGTGATGTAGACTTCTGTTCTATGGACTGTTTGAGGGTATGAGTTTTATTTAAGTGATGGTCTTTACTTAGATACCTAGGATCTATTTTTGTGGCTGTACAGCTTTTTGATGAACTGGCAGTTATAATTACAATCCTAGTTAAAAAAAATTTCTTAATTATTGCAGTCCAATCGTAATGGCAAATAATTATTCATTATGTCCTATTTAGAATAGAGTGTCGTGGTGTGTAAGCATGCCTCAAGACTACTGCTGTGCTCCACAGCATAATTTGACGCAGTATTTAGTAGATGAGGAGGAGAGAGGAATAATAAAAACAGCATTCAATAGCTACTTACTTGAATTGGTTAAAAACCAGTATATATTTCTTCTAGTTGGAAAGGGGGAAGGAGTTGCTACCTAGGACCTCATCTTTCCATTTTTTTTAAACTGAGGAAATGGAACAACAAAGTGCATATAGTAGTCCACTTGAGCTTGGCTATATGTGTGCTTGCTTACCTCATCGTGTTCTTCCATTAGCACTCCATCCTGAGCAGATGTGTCTGGTTCAATATTTGGATAAGAAATTGCTGATGTCCTGGAGGGTGAGATGGACTATTGCTGTTCTCTTATTTTCATGTTTCACAGATGGGAAGGATAGCATGTAAATAAAGCAGAGAAGTACCTGGATAAATACTTCTGGTACCAAACTTATTAGAGGATGAAAAAAGGTTGTAGTTTGCCTTTGTTACATGCTTCTTATTTGTACTGGAGCTCTGAGTTAATTCTTCCCCAGTTTAGAGTTTTAGATTTTGCAGCTTAAATGTGAACATGTCACTTATCTTGGGCACAGGCCTCCTCTGACTGGCTGTAGCTAATGCTGTGTGCTTCAGCTCCCCAGCTGTAAAATCCTGCATATCTCCGTTTTTATTTTGGTGTGCTTGGTTTGCGTGCAGTATTTTCCATCCTTAGGAAGCCTAAGGCTATGGTTGTAGTAAAAGGTGGTGCATATGCTTGTGTGACAGTGCTTTGTGACACCGCATCAATGGAAGCTATTACATCACTGTTCTAGGTTGTTAGAAGGCTAAGCACGCATGCACCTCTTTCTGAAGCAATCGGCTTCTGGTTTCTGCTGGTCTGAGGAGAAAGGTACAACAGGATACTGCAATATTGCCAAAATTTACATACTGCCATGGGAGATAACTAGAGTCCATGTATTTTTATATGAAGAAAGTATGAGGCAGGTGTGACTTTTCTTTTGTTGGGTAGTAAAATAACTTGAACATGCAGGTATTGATGGTTTAATTTGAAAAATCAGAAAGGTAACTCTTAGCTCATTGAAACTAAATATACACTGTAGGAGGGTGAGTAAAGACATTACAATGGCTTGAAACTGAGGTAATTAAAAAAAAAAGTAGGGCTGAAAAGGTGGTGGGTCCCCTGCCCTGTGCTAGTATTGCACATTTAATGTGATTCATAAAACAAGCTTGAGCAGCTCTACTTTTTCCTCTGTCTAATGCTTTGCTGTCCTCGGCATTAAAGCTCTTCCTGAACATGGAACCAGACATCTTCCTTAGTGCAGGTCAAGCTTATTGCCTGATTCCCTGGGCATGAGGGATGGCTATTCTTTCCCCTCGAGTAAGTAATCTTTTAAAAATATTTGAACTGTTCTTTGTCGTGTTCCTGTTTCCTGATGTCTTGCCCTTCACCCTGCCAAAGTTGTGATACTTTTGGCCTTAATAAAACTAGCGTATTCAGTCTCTTCCCCAGAGGTCATATTTTTCCAGCTCTAATCATTCTTGTTCTCTCAAGTTAGTTCAAAATGGTCTTCAAGTGTGATGCTTAAAGCCTACCTCTGTACTACAGTTGAGGCTTTCCTGTGCTGAGTGGAGTAAAAAGGCTTTCGTGTGCCCTGGAGCTGACATTCCTGTTTATGCATCCCCATACATTTGACTTTCTTACAACAGCTTAACACTTGCTTCAAGGCCAGGTTGTTGATCCAGCCTAGCCCACAGCTTTCTTCTGAGAAAACTTGCCTTCCTGTTTGCTTAGCTCATCCTGCCTGAGAGTGCCTTTCAGAACTGAATCGTGTCCTATTTCTTGCAGGACAATTTTCATAGTTTGTAAGAGTTGAGCAGAATTTTAATGCTGTCTTGTGGTTCTTCCTGCCTTTCTCCTGACAAGTCTACTCTACCAGCAGATGATGATGGGAAACAAATCTGAACTGAGCTGGGTTCCTGTTTGTTCTCCCATGCACTACTCATAACTGCTCTCTGGGTATGGTTATCTGCCAAGTGCTGCATTCCCTATATAGCCTTTCCTTCCCTTCCAGCAGCAGAACTCTCTAAACCTAGGTGTTTAAAGGTGTTAAACCTAGGAGAGAACCTCAATAGATTGCTGTCCTTAAACCCTGTCACACTCATGTCAGTGAACCTGGTGGGTGCTACTTGTCTCATTTCCCTTGAGTGCTTGCAAAAGGTTCCCCCTACTTCCCTCTTGGTTTCTACTGCAATGTGAGGAATTGGAGACCAGTCACACAAGTTTTGACCTTTTTCTGAAAACAGTCGTGGATTGAAGGCAGGCCTAGCTTCAGAAACTGATATCCAACACTTTTTAAAAAAAAGACCTGTTCCTGTCTGTACTCAAATATATCCCATAATAGCCTAAATCTGGTACTTTTTGCAAATAATTCCAAGTGTTGTAGAGTGACAGTGAAGTCATTTGTAGGTTGAGTTGTTTTAAGCTTTTCATTCTTGACATGAAATTTCTCTTGCATCACAAGCCTAGGCATTGAAGGATGAGCCCCCCTCCTTGGAGATTGCTTTCCTTTGGGGTGCTTTCCTTGAGTTTGTATTTGGAAGTATTTGTTGACATCTCTGTGGGTGCAGCTTTCTCTTAGAAATTTTAGTTCTCATGATATCTCTCCCCTGCTGAACTTGATTCATGTAATGAATCTTGTGCTTTATAGAAGTGGGTTTCTCTGAGCCCTGTCTGTTGGAATTGATGCAGTTCTGTAAAGACTTTGTTGCTTCTCCAGCATCTCTCCCAGTAAACTTCCAAACTACTTTGCATCTCCACCTTCCAGTAATTTTCTTAGTCTTGCTCTAATCATTGCCCTGTTTATAGTCCCTGCGTATATTGCAGTTTATTCTTATCACCCAGATATATCTGAATGTAGTTGAAGCTTTGATGTGGTTAGCTACAAGATGGAATAATTAATCTTCTAACTGTTCTTTCTACTGTATACTGTAAGAAGGACATCTATCCTTTGAAATCCTGCTGTAATCTTAAATTGAAGAGAGGTTTAGAAAGTCTGATCATCCTTCTCTAAAGATGCTGAATGTGTGTTGGCCGAGATTACTTCAGTGATCTCTTTGAACCCCCAGTGTGTAAGGCAGCAGCTGCTAGTGTTGAGAAAATACATGGATGGTGAAAAGTGTATTGAGTGGAGTTCAGGATGTTAATACTGTTTTGATGCACAAGATGAAGTATAGCTGTTTATTTTTATGAAGTAGTAAAAGATTTTTAACTTACTTGTGTAACACCTTATCTTAAAATTATTACATTTCCTCCTCAAACTGTTAAGACAAATATAAATTTATGCTGCTATCCCAAAGCTTCGATTTTTGCCGTGGAACTGTGTGACTGAGAAGTATTGCCCATAATGTCTTTGAAGAGGTGGTAGCTGGCATGGATTGGGGGGTCTGGGTAAAGTGGGGGAATAAGGCTGTGCTTATTGTGTGCAGTATTTGTGCACTTGCGTCTACCGTAAAGGTGCACCCCAGTTCCTGCCATCAGGTTAGTTGTTCAGGGTGGGATTTACTTGCTTAGCTTCTAACACATTTGGCTGAATTAACCCTTCCAAGCTGATCATAGTGAATGGAAACAGGAATTTGGTTGTTAATTAGCGTCAGAGTGGTTTGGGTTGAAAGGGATCTTAAAGATCACCTAGTTCCAACCTCCCTGCTGTGGGCAGGGACAACTTTGACTAGATCAGGTTGCTGAAAGCCCCATCCAACCTGGCCTTGGATGCTTGCTTTTTCAGGCTTGTTTAGTAGATGTATTCTGCTGTTAGTGATGCTGCTAAGCAAGCTTGGCTATGGAAACTGCAATTGAGGGTGGTACAGAGGGAACTGTGTTCAGAAAGCCAAGTAGAACCCAAGTTGAAAGAGCCTGTGGGAGGTTTTACTGCATTAAGTGTGATACACAAACTTTAGTAATATGATCAGTTGCAAAATACCATGTATTATTGAGACTAAGCTTTATAGCTCTGTTAAGTATACAGTCTTAAACTTTGGAATTGGTTTGGGGTGAACCTTCCCATCACTCTTCTCTATGGAGAGCACAAAGATCGGGGAGGATCAAATCAAACCTGTTTCTCAATTCTGAACTAGTTATTGAACTAACTGTTAAGCTGAGCCAAACTGAAATGAAGTAAATGCCTCTTGCACCTGCAGAAAAGGCTGCAGCTGTCAAAAGCTTGTTTATCACTTCAGTACTTCTTGGGTCTGGGTGCTCAGGCAGTGACTTCCCCTAATGCAGTGGTTTGATGTTTTAGATCTTCAGCAGGAAAGATGTTACTGCTTTATGTAGGCTATAGTGTGCTTAACCTTTGCCTGAGTGAAAATGCCAGAAACACAGATGTAGTTTGGGCTTTAAAAAAAAGAGGCTTTTCAAAGTGTTTAGCTAAAGCACACTTTTATCACTATAGAAAGATGATTTGAAAGATTGAGAGTCTTCAGGTGAAAAGCTGAAAGGACTTCTCTTACTGTTGACTTTATCTGACAAATATTTACTGTTTTGTTCTTCAGTTTGGTTGCCAGAAGCTGATCTTGTCAGAGTGCAGTCATCTGTAAAGATAATTGCCCAAGTGGGAGCACACATGGTCCTGTCCTCTCTTGCACTGATGTTGTCTGTAGATGTTACGTGCTTGACTTGCTGGACAAGTGACTTGCATGCCACTATTTAAAGCTACTAAATTTCTGTCCCGGAAGATAAAGATTAAAACTAAAGGCTTTTCCCCTTCCTCAGCTTCCTTTTTTTTCACCTGGCGGTTTTGTGCTCAAATAAAATTGAGTTATTCTCCCCTCTACTAACTGAAGTGTGGTCCACAATACTTGAGTACTGATTGGCACTTTGTGCCCCTTTGGTTCCCATGCAGGAGCATGGTTTTGCATTAAGGCTTCATAGCCTGTACTGTGTGAGTAGACTTAATGATTTGGAGTTCTAGTGATTTCTGTAAATCCACTTTGGCAAATGTGTCTTTCTTCAGAACTTGCTTGTAGAACACATGGAAAGTATTTAAAGGAAAAAAACAACCCCACTTGTAGCTAAAATAGAGTTGACCCTGTGGCTTCTTTTCCTGGACTTAACATAGTTATCATCTCTTACACAGTGTAACTTTGTTTCAAGAGATCTGGGGTTTTTTAGTTAATGTAACTGTTACAAACATCTTTTCTAAATACCTACTGAATTTGTGTACCCCTTGGTTTGCATCTTGGCTTCTAATGCAGCACTGCTTAATCCAGCTGTTCAGTGTGCTGTTGAAGCCTGAATGCAGAGAGTAGTTATCTTGCTTTTGCAATGGTCTAGTGAACTAGTAAGAGCTGCATAGCTCAGCTGAACTGTTTTTTCTTGAAGTACTTTTAAGTCAGACAAGAGGGATGTCCCTGGTGACATTTGAAGTAATAACTGAATCAAATGCTGAAAGCACACATGCTATTGACGTATGTAATGCTTTTGTCTGTTCCATTCCATTATTTCAATAGACTAATTTGTGGTCTGCTCATACTTGGAGCATTTATGGACTGTTACTGAGAGTTCACATGTAGTAGAGCCATATATATGTAGTGCAGATATGTTCAGAGACTTTACTGTTTGAAAACTCATGGGATGTGCAAAACAGAAGTTGAAAACCAGCAAAGAATGCAGTTGGTATGAACTGTAGCTTACCAAAGTAAGGAGCAGCAACAACAGATTCTTCAAACCAGCATTCAGTTTTGGTATTTGGAGTGTGATATGAAATCTCCTTATGCTAAAGAAAATTCTTGCAACTTGAAAGCTGTGTGGTATTAAGGCTTTTATCTCTGTTCTGAGGGGTCATGTAACTAGATGGGTGTTGTAAAACTTGAGATCTTTCATCAGGCCACATCTTGAGGTGGTGTCTCCTGCTAGATGAATTCAAGTTTCCTGAGTAACAAATTACAGATGGTCAGCCATGATTAAGAAGTTTGGGCCACAAGAGGGTACTTGGTTGTCTGTTATGCACTCTATCTCATATCTGTTCAATGCATTTATGTGCTCTTTCAAGATAGATAGCAGAAAGCTGTAACTACTAAATGCAAATGTGCATAGACCTTTTCTCTAACATAGCTCTTCCTGTAGTTTGCTTTCGTTTTTAGACTTTTGGGTTTTATATGAAAATGTCAGCTGTGTATTTGTCAAACTACTAAAATATACACACATACATGTGCTCACTCAGTAGAATTGCACAATGATCTTCTGGAGAGTTATTTTGAGACAGACAACCTTTTCTTACACTACTGTTGTGAGTGGGAAATACTACTCTTCATATGTAGAATTAGAACAGTAAGGCTCGAGGAGAAGTCTGTTTCATGTTACCGTGAGCACTGAGATCTATGGATATTTACAGAATACTGCTAAGCACTTGAGTTCTACATTTAGCAATATCTGCAGTTCACCAGCTGTACTATTTACTGAAAAATTTGGACTGCCATAAGTTCCTTGTTTTTAATTTCCATGCATGTATGCAGGCTAATGTTAGGGAAACTTCCCTGTATGCAGATTATATAGTTTATTAGATCCCTGAAATGCCATGAAGTAGCATCATAACACAAGTGTTTTTCACCTGGCTTGAGGCCTCTAGCAAGAACATTTCACACTTGGGATCATAAAACAAACCTACTACTTGGGCTTTTTATTTTAAACAAGTGAACCAGATGTCTGAAAGTCTTCAAAATGAACCTGAAGGCAAATAGGAGGTTTATTAGCTGTGTGTGTTTTGGGAGCAGGATGTATGGAAGAGATTTGCATAATCCCTCAACTCTAAGCCCACAGGGTTTGGTAATAGAAGGGTATTTCAGTCTGTCATGGGGGAGTAGGATGTGTGTAGAGAGCAAATCATCATTGTCACTGCCTTACAAGTTAAGGGTTGGTGCTACATGTTTTTCAGGCCTGAGTATTTTTGAAGTGTGTATGTGCTGGTTTGACCCTTCCTGTTTGCCCTTAAAGAGAAGAGAAAGTAGTTAATACTTCTGCTTGCTTTTATTCCCCTCCTGGCTTTTCTTCTTTAACTGATGGAATGAAGCAAGTATCTTGGTAGTAGGGACAGTTAATTTTCATCTGTCTTTTTCACAAGCTTTAGAGTAAAATAAAATCTTCTGGGTCTTGTATAAGATGAATCTCATTAGTGTGAGTGTGGTAGGCTTAGGCTGATGGTGTATATGTAGTTCTTAAAACACTAATATTCACTACATAAATTATTATTTGAGTCTGAATTTTGGATCTCACTGGAGGCTTAGTATACTAAATAAATCCTTCCACTGGTTTTAAATAGTATGTTTATAGAAACAGCATATGGAGGTGGAAATAATTTATGTAGGACCTGAGCTCCAAGCTTTCAGTACTGTCATAGATTGAAAGCTACAGTAATAATCATAAGTGGTGATTGCCTACTAGGTTTTGTTCTGAACTAGAACAGGCAATAATTCTTAGTTTGAGAGCATATTCTTGAAGTAATAACTTTTAGCACATCTAATTCATAATTAGGCTAAAAGTAAAGGGCTTGATGTTCATGCATAAAAGCTTCAGTAGACCAGACTTCAGCGTTCCTCAGTGCTGCATGTTGTAGTCTTGTGCTTTCTGCACTAATGCTGAAGACAAGGAGGAAAGAGTCCAAATTGCACATTGCAGGGAGATAACTGGTCACAGGCCAATGCTGATGGCTAATGCAAATGGAACTCCAAACATAGATGTAAATATCCCTCAGCTAAATTAATGAACTCTTTGCCTGTCATTTAAATAGTGGTAGATTATTGTAGGAAAGAGTAGCAAAGGCATCTTGGAAAAGCATCTTCATACAGGATCAGACACAAGGCACCAGCTCACCAGTTGTCCTGTCTGACAAAGATACTTGAAAAGATGAAGGATGACTTGTCTGATGTGAATGCTAGAGCTTCATGGAGTCTGAAAGAGTGGTTTAAACCTAGGAGGCTGAAGACATCTTACTGTTACAAGCTGGCAGCAACAAATGCTTTAACTTCTGGCTGAGTTCAGTTCTTAGCCCTAGTTTTCTGCTTTAATTAGGTATGAGCTGGAAAAAAGTCTCTTGAGATTACTTCACCATCTCTACTGTTGCTTTGAGAAATATACTTTATAAACTGTGGCAAGGGCTTAATGTCCCCTATCTCTACCTGCTGTTGACCTTTATGGGAGGAGACTTCCCTCTTGGTTTGAAAACAAATCCAAACCACCTGATAGTAACTAGAGAGATAAAGGGTACTGTGTTTTAGAGACAATAGTTAATCATGCAACACAGTAAAATTTTCTGTTTCTAATTCAAGCTTTATAAAACTATTTTAGGCCTTTATTTTGTATGTGTTTCCAAGCTGGATGAATTCTGCACCTGAAGAATGAGAAATCTGTATACCAAATTCTACCCTTAACCTCTTTCCAATACATCATCTCTGAATTTTGCAAACTGGAAACCACTGTCTTAAATCAGGATATTCTCTTCAGTTTTACTTCTGCTGCTTCTGCTTGCAGGTTTTCTTCATCTTGCACAGGAGGCTTTGAACAAGGTCTGCTTTTCTATCAGAAAACTCCAAGTGCTATTTGTTCCCTTTATGTTAAAGGAATTTGCTGAAATATGTTGCATTAAGTAAAACAGATTCTAAAGGCTGTATGTGATTGAGGTTTTCTTCCTTCTTATAGGAGGTCTTGCATCTGAAGTGTGGGTGATGGGCTGCATCCTACACATTAATTTCTACTCTTATTTTAGTAATGGTTCATATTTTGTCACAGCTGTCTCAGTGACCAGTTGCTCTTAGAATGATGATGGTTTAGGGTCAAAACAGTGGAGTTTGGAGCTTGACAGTGATTTTTCTGCATTTGAGGAAAGTGGACCTAGTTTTTCAACCTTAGAATGCTGAAATATAGTCCTGTCATCCACACTGAGGTATGGTCTTATGTAGACAGTCTTGAGCTTGATATTTGCTCGCCCTTCCAGAGCCTGTGGAATATTTTCTATGGAAACTTGACTCTAGTGGCCATCAGTTAGTACAAAGGATGCCTTCTAGCATATTTATCTTGTCCCTATTTGCAGGACTGTCCTGGAGTTGTGGCAACCATAACTTGGGCTTGAACACCTCATAATATCGAGGCTTCCTTCTAATAAAAACTGGCTTATGAAAGTACTGTGTGGAGAAAGCTAAGACTCTGTAGCTCAAGAAATACCTCTTTAGTCTTTAAAAAACTCTGAATTGCAAATATTGTAACTGACTGCTTTGGCTTCATTTGAGTTCTAGCATCTGTACAGTGTTGTAGAGCTGTGCCTTGTTTTGTCACCAGGAAGAGGAACTATTCAATCAGAATTTTCTAGATGATTGTGAAAACAGTTTTTACAGAATACAAAGTAAGGTTATAAACCACTCTTTCTTTATCCTCTTTGGATAGAAACTGTTGTTCTAATACACTGGTTTTAAACTTTTTATTAGAGAACCTCAGAAAATAAAGGGGTGCTAGTGAATTGTGCATTAAGAGGTGTCCCCCTCTAGCACCTATCCCTCAAAAGCATTGATAGATAATTCTATAGCTGCAGGAAGCTTTCTCATTAAAAGTTTGATTTATATTTTTTATAGATTTGATGTGGAATTTGAGGGTTGCAGAGTAATAGCTCTGCATGTTAGTGCTGAAAAGGATAGAGTCCAAATAATTCTCTTTAAATGCCTGCTATAGAGAACCTTTCTGGGCTAAAAGTTATTAATAATAGACTTACATTACAAGGAAGGCTTAGCCTCTCTGTGAACTTCTTAGCACTGTGGTAAATAATGTGTAGTTTTAGGAACAGAATGTTCTCTTTCAGTTTGGAAGTGGAAATTGTGCATTTCAAGAACCTAGACAGTATGTAGCTTTTGTCAGATGACATAGTATTAGTTTAACAGTTTCTAAAAACCCAGTCTTCCAACTTAGTCTTGCTTCAAGCATAACCACAATGGGACAGATTGATGCTCTGTTAAAACTTGATCAGTTTTGTGTGATGCTTCAGTTTTGAAATGCTTATTGGATGCTGCAGGAAGTGTTAGGAGGCAAAAAAAAATCTTTAGAGTCTAGTAGCAAAGTCATCTAGATCTGGAGTTAGTACTGCTAGGGTGATTAGCTGCTTTGGCTTGCTGAAGCAGAGATAATATTTTAAAGGACCTACTTATCCGAATTGGAATTTTGACTCTAGCTAATCCTTTCTTCTGCTGGAAGCTGGCAAAGTATGTCTTTATGGGATTGTTGGTAATAAGGGTTCCATGTAGCTCAGTGAGCAAAGAGTAGGAAATGTGAAGGAACAGAAGAAGGAATAGCCTTCTGAGGGTAATTTTAGTCCCATAGGTATAAAAAATGGAGTTGCAATCATCAAGAAACACCTACATTTATATTACGAGGAAGTCATCTAAAATCTTGTGATCTCTTCTTCATCCAAGATGGAACTTCCAGAGACAGAGAAGTTGTTAGAAGTGTTTCAAACAAATGTAAATTTTCCCAGTGAGATGAGCTGTTGCTGGAACATTCTGTCCTGCAGGATGCAGAGGAGGAGGAGTGGGTTGGAAATGAGTCTGGCTGCCTTACTTTCTTGGAGCCAAGAAGAAATTTTTTTTGAATTGACTTTATGTTCTTCATCAGTACTCTTCATCTCTTTGAAAGTAGGTTGTCAAACTGGATGAGGTTTTGACATCCTTTAATTGACTTGGGGGTTGGGTAATCCATATTTTTAGTAGTCTTCCCAAAAAAGACCTCAGTGACATCACTGAGAAGATAGAGAATTCGTGACACGAGCACTTCTATCTCTGCCCTTAATTTTGGCAGAGATTTTACAAGCCATTACTATTTGTGGCTAAACTTTTAAAGAACTAAACCCTCTCTTTACTAGTACTATACAGATAGAATCAGTATCACCATTCTGTTCTATGACACATTCTGCAGCCTGAGAAAAGTAAAGATTTGATTCTATCACAGCTCATTCTCCAACTGTGAGGAATGTTAGCTTTGGCTTGCATTTGGAGTTTGATTTTTATATTCCCATTTATTTTATTCCTTTTCATCAATAAAAAAAGCCCCTTTCCCCTCGCAACTCACCTCTGCCCCCGAGCTGAAGGAGACCCTTGTAAGACCAAGTCTCTCTCTGGACAGACTGACTGACTTCTTTTGTTATGCCTATTTATCTTGGATGGCTCAGCTTTCTCACTCTTCTACCTAATCAGACTCTGTAAAGGATGATGTGGTAAAGGAAAGATGGCCATCATCTTGTAGGACTTCATCCAACTTGGAGCTCCAAGGGCTATTATTACCTCAAGGCTTGGAGGATCTTAGTGTTTCAACCTTCGTGCCTGGCTCAGCTGCTACCTGTAGAGACTTGGTGACAGCAGAGGTGTGTATCTTTGAGGTCCACTTACAGCTTGTATAGAAAGCAGGACATGTACTTGCAATGGATCTAAGCTGTGAGGCAGCTGAAGAAATGCAAATTCATCAGGATCCATGTTGTCCCAACACAGATGGCCAAATGGTTCATATTACTGAAACTCCAATTAGTTTGAAGTGCTGAGTGGCCTGAGAGGGATTCAGGCTGATAAGCATAAATGGCATGATAAGGAGAAACTGAAAAAGAAAGTTAGATGCCTTTAACCAGCTCTGGAAAGAGATCATATTGGAAAAACTACAGAAAATGAATGGCTTAGTATCTCTCTGGGTATGTTAAATATGTGTCACAGCAGAGCATCTTGAAACAAACAAAGCCATCCAAAATTTCAATGTATCGTGATTTTTCTGTAGTGTAAAGAACTTTCTTCTAGGAGGTATTGAGGGCCAAAAGCCTGTAGGGCTTGAAAATACATATTGATGAAGTTTTAAAAGGACAACACCTAGTGAAGCTGAAGCAACTCTGAAGACTCTCCTAGTTCTTAACAGCCAATGTTAATTAACAAAGATGAGGGGAGCAATTTCTGGTAGACTATAGCTTAACTAGAGTGAACCCAAACTTTGGTCACTTGGAGTTAAGGTGCTGAGTATGTCAGCTTCTTTTGAGCTGCTAAATTTGACTAGTCAAAGGAGTGTGAATTGGAAAAAGAAAATAGGAGTGAAACATGTTCAAGCCATGCTTTAGAAGGGGGCGTCTAACTCCTGATTCTATCCCTGACCCAGGAAATCTACTTTGCTCAGTGTGGGAAATGTTAATGTCAACTAGATTTTTTGCATGGCATTTTTACTTCCCCTGATGCTGTAGTTGGACAGGTACCTTGATAAGCAGTGTCAGCATCCTACAGTGTACCCACACAAGCATTTGTGTCCAGTTCATGGCAAACCAGACTGGGGAACTGATCCAGCTGGAAAACAACCTTTCCCAGAAACAAAAGGATGTTGTGGTGTGGTGGTGGTGTTTTATCCAACTACAAAAGTTCCTTGATCAAGTTCTCTGTAGTAGCAAAAACACTTCTGCTGCCATACTGCTGTGGGCAGCAAACGGCCAGAGAAGAAAATGTGTTGGCAGTTGAGGTATATCAAACTGCAATCTAGAATGTTTTTCGTTTATAGGAGGGTGATGATGTTTTGTTGCACTTAAACAATTGTGATAATTAGCAAGGACTGCACAGTAGGAACAAATTTGTAGCATAAACTGGTTAGTGCTGATGTCCCCAGTGTATGCTGGCCTGGTGGCTTGGGTTGGATCAGTATCGGTCTAGCTCAGCATGCTGAACACCTAAAGGTGACTATAGCACACCTGACTTTGAGTGGATTACCTCAGAGCAAAAGTGAGGTAAAGCACATTAAAGGAAAATGAGGAGGGAATTCAATTCTAGGGCAAGCTTCTGATTTGAACTAAAGCTCCTGCTCATAAGGTTTGTGGCTGGTATTGCGAAATGTAATTTCCTGATGGAAGGGATCAGTAGAAACTGGCAGCTGATATATGAAGTCCTGTCTGCCTAACATCACTTTTTCGCCCCTGTGCCAGGTAGCCCTTAAATACATAGCTAAAAAAAAAAATGTTCCTGGTGGAACAGGTCTCATTTAAAGTGTTGTTGGTAAGCATGAGTTGCTAATGTGAGAAACTTTAGGAATTTCCACTTCGCTTGTGTTTCAGAACTGATTGGGTTGCATGCTGTAAGAATGGTTGCAGCCCTCAAATACTACTTTCAGTAGCTGGTAGGATTTAACAATGTGGATAACTGTACAATTCAGCTTCTGTGATTTCATTTGCCTCTCCTTTATCCTTTGATGCAAGGAAATGTATTGGTTCATTAACTAAAGACTAATACCCTTCTGTTTATTCTCTCAGTCTAGCTTGTATTATGCTGACTTAAAATTTCAGTGAAACATTTGCAGATTAGAACTACTAAGCAAAAAGTAACTACATGGGTTAGCTGATTACAGATCAAAACCTTGTTCTTCTGGTAGCTTTATTGGATTTGCTTTTTTCCTTAAGGGAAAAAAATCCACAAATTTTTATACAACCCTTGCAAACAGAAAAATAATTGAACACCTGCTGAACTTTTCATCTCATTCTTAGAATTTAGTGGTGGAAATATTAATCATTAAAATGAATCAAAGTCTTTGTGCCAGTTACTAAATTCCTCAGCTTCAGTATGATTTCAGTCTATATCACGGACAATTTTTGACCCCCAGTCAGCCTTTCTTTTGATTACTAATTTGGATTTCTAGATGTAGTTTAAACTTCACCAAGTTTAAAAGCAATGTTACAATGTTTGGTTGTCCTACTCTAAATACTGCTCTGTTCATGCATTTGTCCTTAAACTTGAATAGTATTACGTGAACCACACCTTGCTTTGACAGATGCTTGCACTGGAAGGGGTAATACTGCAGTGTATGAACTTGAGTGTTTTTAATATCTGTCTTGGTGTAACTTCTGAACAAGATGGGGTAAATATTTCAAGTTGTTGAGTGCTTTCCTGAAAGACAGGATACTTGGTAAACACAGACTAGTGAAATCTCCAGATATCTGGGGGAACATTATCTGTAGTTGAGGAGCACTTGTAAATTATGATTATGGGATAGTTCTTGGGCTAAGGGAGGCTGTTACATAGCAGAGTTCTGTGGAGGTGATATAGCATGTGGTTAGCATATTAAAATTATATTTGAGCATGTACTCAAAGGCAACAAATTTAAAAACTAATCTACCATTACCATTAATACTATTGATATCTTATTTTAGCATGGGTTTAATTTGGGTTTATTTTAGAATGGCTTTAATTTGGGCTATGGACTCAAGTGCCTTTTTTATGCTACTATTGGTTATTTAAACAGCTGATAAATAGCATAGTGGAAGAAGTAATATTTTATGGAAACTAATTAAAAATTATTTTCTGCTATTATATTTTTACTGTAGACTTTGAAACCTAACAGATGGAATTAAACTTCTGATCCTGGCAGCATCAGTGTTCCTCCCCCAAGGCTCACTTTGCTTTGTTTAAACTTGGAAATACCTGTGGATATCTCCTCTTTTTTTATTCTATAGGCAGTCATTGAATATCTTACCAGCTTAAATCATGAGTAAGAATGGCTAATGCATGTCACTAAGAAGTCATCAGCATGAGTTGAGAGAGATGTTTTTGTTAATGTAGAAAGGTAAAGTTTTGGTAGGAGTTCATTGAAGGTACTGTAAAGTAATTACTGTAAAGAAATTACAATTAATATTCATGTAGTCTTGTTTTTGAGAACTGTGGTGAGCTTGAAAGACTTCATGATAGAAGAAGGAAGCTAAAGAAGCTGCATTCCTGTAGTAGTGTCCTGCAGCTGGGCTGGGGTAACCACCATTATCAATACAGGCTGGGAGGGGACATGCTAGAGAGCAGTCCTTTGGAAGAACTTGGGTACTAGTAAATTAAAAGCTGGACATAAGCCACCAATGCACAATGGCAGCCCAGAAGGCCAAATGCATCCTGGGCTGCATCAAAAGAAGCATGACCAGCAGACCAAGAGAGGTGATACTACCCCTTCTCCTGGTGAGACCTTACCTGGAGTACTGTGTCCAGCTCTAGAGCCCCCAACACAAGAAGGACATGGACCTGTTGGACTGTGTCCAGAGGAGGGTCACAAAAAGGATTAGAGGGTTGGATCACCTTTCCTGTGAAGATGGGCTGAGAGGATTGGGAGTTTGTTCAGCCTGGGGAAGAGGAGGCTGTGGGGGGTGGACATGATGTAATAGTACCTGAAAGGGACCTATAAGAAAGCAAGGAAGGGTTTATAGTGATGGGACTAAGGGGTAGTGGCTTTAAGATAGAAAAGGGTAGATTTAGGTTAGACATTAGGGAAAAATTTCCTTAATCTGAGGGTGATAGAGCACTGGAACAGGTTGCCCAGAGAGGTGGTGGAGGCCCCATCCCTGGAGATAGTCAAGGCCAGGCTTGACGAGGCTCTGAGCAGCCTGACCTAGTTGGAGATGTCCCTGCTTATTGCCGGGGGGTTGGACTATATGACCTTTAGAGGTCCCTTCCCATACATTCTATGATTCTATTCTGGTTTTACTTGAGAACTGGAAGAAAGAGAAGGAGTAGAGGAAAGTACAGAAGTTCATTTGCTGTAGTAAAAACTACCAGTTTATAAATACTCTTGGAAGACAGTGAGGAATGATATTATAGCAGTTAAGGGTTACTGATGTTGAGGGAATAAATTGTACAGAACATCTTTAGAACAGAGAGGCAGCCACTGAACCAAAAGTTTTTGATTTTTAGATGACTGCTCACAGAACAAAGATATCTAAGCTTTTGTTGGTGATGCTCTTACGTGTATGGTAATCTGTCCTGTTTACAAGTTTAAGATCTGGTGTTTACTGGCAGGCAGCAATTACATAACCTTTAAAAAAAGGAAAAAACAGAATATATTAAAAGTATGGGATGATTGGGAAAGCATATAGCACATTTGAGCTACCTGCTGCTCCACTCTTCTTTTTAAGATTAAACAATATGGTAGCATATCTTAAAATGGCAAATAGTGTTTGGTATGTTCAACACTATGATAGGTATCTGCATAGTTCTAGTATATCATCATATGCTGTCCTACTATTCCTGCCTAAGACTTCAGTAGTAGTTTAGATGAGGTCAGTAGTAGTTTAAATGAGGGCAAGCATAAGTATTTCTTCTGCCTTGGATAGAAATCCTAGGTAGAATCAATTTAATAGTAGGTAATGGCCAAATGATAGCCTGATCTTTACTGTGTATGAGTTTCATTGCTGTTCTGAAGTTGTAATCAGTGAAATGTCAATAGGAGTAGCCTTTCATGAGTAGAGATGTAATCTGAAATGCCAGGCAATAGCACTGGTCACAGTGGTATACTTGCACAAATGGTCCAAACACGTCCTGTTATTACAACACTAATTATGATGTACATAAGACTTTTTGACTTTCTTTTCTGCTCTATTTTTTCAGGAAATCAGACATGATACACTGACGGCCTTTGGAAATAAACTTTGGCAATAAGATGGAAGCATAAATCTCAAGACTTTAAACCAAAACAGAAATGGCTCATGAGTATTGAAACAAGAGACTGAAGAGCCTCCAACACTTCTGTGTGAACAGTGGAAAAGGAACAACTACCATGGTAACACTAATAACAGAAAAGCTGCAGAACCAGAGCTTGGATGATCTGACATGTAAAACGTACAATATCAATCTGGTAAGGATCTAACAAAATAACATTTATTACGTGCAAAGTAGATTAAAAGTAATTTGGAAGTACATAACAAATTCAAGAATGTAGATTAACCAGAATTCAGCTATTTAAGACAGGTTTGCAAAGTGGATGAGGGTTGTAAGGGGACAAACAAACTTCAATGTATGGTCCTTCCTGAAGTATTGTTTTCTCATTTTAATGATTCTTTTTTAGATGAAGCTGTAAAGTTAAGCAAAAAACCTGTTCTCTTCACAAAATGGTGTTCTAATGACTGAAAAGAATTGCCTAAACTTCTCAGGATTGTGTTCTCCTTAACAAAAAAACAAGTGATTGTATCTGATAGTTTTCTTCATTCCATATGGCCAAGTGCTTGCTATCTGACAACAGTATTTACTTAAAAAAAAAAAGCCACAAACACACACAAACAACAAAACAGTGATTGCCATGTAGGTAACTATCAGTACTGTGCAGAAAGAGAACAGATCATCTAGTAAATACAGCTGAACTAAAAGCCAAGTTTCTGACTTCCAGACTGTTGATACTGGTAGATCCTTGCTTTATTAGTGTGTCAGATGCCTGCTGCTCTGAAAACTTTGTAATATTCACTGGGTTATTTTCTGCTGGTTTAATCTGTGGGTCCATGGAGTAGTTCAAGCATGCTATTCAGACACTCAGGCATCAGTTCTCTTCATATCTTGCTTGTGAAATGAGATTATCTCTACTCCAGAGTGAGTTATGCAAAATACTCACCTGCCAATTTTGGGTGCCTACCTGAGAACCCTGAAACCATATTCTTAGGTAGTACACTAGCCTTGTTTTGCTGACTTTAATTGCAGTTGTTTGACCTTGAGTAGGTCAAACTTAAGATACCAATAGGACACCAAAAATTAACCCTCTGAATTTTGAATTATTGTTCAACTCTACTTGTGTGGTGGTGTTTTTATTGTAAGTAATGCAAGCCTTGAACCAGAAGCATGTTCAGCTGTTTTAACAGTAAGATTCTGCATCTGATTTACTTTGTACTTAAGTAGCTGAACTGCTTCCTTATTTCACAATCCCAAACCAGGTGAAGCATATCCTGAAGGCAGTGGAGTTTGTGCATAAGCACCTGCAATTCTCATGTGTGTAGTAGTGCTTGACCCTTTGTCCTCATACTTTGTCCAGTAAGGATGTCTTTGATAGTAGACATTAATCAAATGGTTTTATTTTTAGAACTGTAACAGGTCATTTTAGAATTCTTCTAATAACTTGTTTTTACTGTCTTTGCCTTAAATATGTACCCTTCCTGAAAGGCAGCTACAGGCTTTGGAATGATGTTAATTCTAGAACTCAAGTGCTTACTCAGCTTGTTTATTTTGGCTAGCTCGATGAAGTGCTTGTGATGGGCATTTTGTAGGGGAATCTGCTTTCTTCTTGAACTGGTGAACTCATCAGTCTTAACTAAACTGTGGGCCTAGGTGTGAGCCATTGATGTCCTGTAACCAGCAGCAGTGCTTGTCTCTAAATGTATAGTGGCAGCTTGTAATTTCTAGTTTGAGGCACTAAAGTTTGCATAAATTTGGAAATTGAGTTGTCATTTTACTGATTGAAAGTCACTGTAGGCTTTGGACTGGAGACTTATAAGTAGAGAAGGATGTATTGGTGCTTTTACACTCTGTGGAGTTTATAAGAAAAGCAACTAGCTTTTCATTTCTGTCCTTATCTGTGCTTACAATAAAGCATGAAAAAGAATGAGTGAAGTGGAAAATGGCAGATGTTGTCTCATCAGTGGTGTTGTCCTCACCCTTCTCCTGATCCTCTCCTCTTTCAATCTATTAAGTAATCGGTTTTGTCCTTGCAGAAAATGGGTTCTGAGGCCATGAACAGTGTGTTTGACACAATGGCAACTTGGAAAAGTGTGGAAATTGCGAAGTGAAGTGTGGAAATGGAGATGCAAGTGTGAATAAGTGTGCATCTAGGTTGCTCCCAACTGGAAAGGATTAATGGGAGCAAATGATGGCTTCTCGACTAAAATGTGAACCTAAGATAATAAAAATACACTTTTTTCCACAGTAAAGACAGCTGCTAAATTTTAATAAGGGAAAAAGACTGCTGGTGGGGGGCTTGGATCTAGTGCATTTAGATTTTTTTGGCAAGAAGTTCAGGTTAATGCTGTAGTTGCTTCTAATAGCAGCAGCAATTCAGAGCAATTCTGAAATGGTCCAGCCTGTACCTTTCATTTCTTGTGCTGGCACAAAATTCTGTGGGACCATGTGGTGAATGATTCTGTGAGTTGATTGAGGATTAAGGCTAACCGCTTCTGCCTGTGCTAATGTTAACTGTTATCAGTTTCATGATACCTTTCACACTGCATCTGCACAAGTGCTTGTCTTGGCACAAGTGAAAAACATAGCTGGGGAAAAGCCATTCTGCAATACAGTTTATAAATGAGGGTTATAAAAGAAAGAATAGCTCTTTCAAAGCCACTTTGCCTTTCAACTGCCCAAGTTGGGCATAAAGACAACATGTATAGGATAGACTCTTTCATTTGTGTAAGCTGTATGACCTTTTGTCACCTCTGGTGTGAGTATGTTGTAAAATACTGGCTGTAGTTTCTCTTACTCTTCATTAAATGACATGCTAATATCCAAGCTGGTGTAATACACTTGGCCAGTGCATGCTCAGTTGTGCAGTCCTGTGCTGCACCTGTCTTCAGAAAAATGACCAAATGATTGGGTTTTCTGCTGTAGAAGCAGGAAGGTTGTCCCAAGCTTTCATCTCAACTGGGCACTCTAGCTCACAAGGTAGAATAGTATCCCTGGTTGGTTGACTCGACCTCACAACGGTGAGATGCTCTGTGAGCGTGCTTTGGCTTTCATGACTTAACAGCATCATTAAATCAAATAGTTGGACTCTGTTCTTGAAGCTAGATCTCTTGAATTGTGAGTCTTGAGGGCAGTAGGTTTTTTGTATGTTCTAGCTAACTTTGTACTTTTTGGGTATTTCCCTAGAAGCTAGTATTGGTTTGTGAAGTAACAATGTGTGGGATACAAGGCTTTGAGGTGTGGTATTAAGAAGGAAATGTGAGCATCCCCTTCTGTGCATGTGGGGTTTCATTATTTTTCATTTTTATGAAGCTGACTTGTTTTGAAAGATTTGGAATTGGGATGACTTCCTTGGATGGAAAGTCACTAGCTGAAAGACTTGAGGTCTGAATCTAAGATGGGACTTAACCACTTCCTCACATTCTGAAAAAATGTCAAATGTTTCTCCTAACTACACCCTAGCCAGTCATTTGGAGGGTATTTGGTAGAGAGCTGGAGGTCTGTCATGGCCTATTCAAACAATTGAAGTCACATCTGTATGGTGGTAGTTGAATTAGTACTTGAATAATAAATGCTGGCTTTCTTGTGGTTGGGGAAGAAGGCTGATAAATGGAGGAATGCCAATATACTTGGAAACTGGAGAAAATGCCTTGAAATTAGAGAAAATTATTTTAAAATTATGAAGATGAAGTTGTCATTCTGAGCCTAATGAGGTTAGCACAGGGTGTGAAGTTCTTAATGTAGTAGATTGGAATGTAGAAGAATAGCCAGAATTATTTTTATTACAGCTGGGTTTTTGCCAGTAGAGAACACTTTTTAAATTAGAGATGTAAATTATAATTCATTGTCAGTCTCACTTGTGTGCCTCTTCCATTTGCTTGGTTCAAGAATTGATGTCTTTTTAAGTGAGTATTTTAACAAAAGAACAGCTGCTAAGACTCAGTAAACCAATGGAAACTTGCAGGGCTGTCCTAAATGTCACACCACCCAATTCCTTTCCTTTTGAGCATAGTCTGAGTGCACAGAAGAGGTTCTACTTTTGAACAAGACTTTCAAAATAGATCCATTTCTTGCATGAAGTAATTCTAACCTTAGGTGAAACTTGTAGTTTCATAATTTTGTGTCTCCATCTAAAAATGTGCAGCTTTTTTTCCTCCCCTCCTCTCTGGAAAGTTTGAGAGGCATCAGATGTTGGTGAGGCTTTTAAACACATATTCAAAAAGCAATATTTGGAAGCCACCTTGCTAGCAGGCTTTCCTGTCAGGGTTCTTAGCAATTGCAATGTTTCTTCAAGCAAAGTTTTTAAAAACAAAACTAACAAAAAAGCTTTTCATTCGGGAAGCTTCGGGAGGTAGATCTTAGCACAAAGGGATGAGTGGGGGTGGGTAGAGCGTCGCTGACCCATGAGAGCTGATAAACTGGTTCAGTGCTCTGTTACAGTAATATTTAGAGGGACTTCTGCCTTGTGCTCTATAGATAAAAAAGATCCTCCCTCCTATAAACAATTTACAGCCTGATAGGCTGCTCAAGTTTGGACTTCCAGACATCATTAAAATACACTACCAGATAGTGTTTCCAAGTATTCTTAGTTTCAGTTATAGAAAGCCAAGTATATATCATAAAGAAGATTCTTTACTTATTCTCCCATTAGTCACCTCTTATTTCAGTGCCTTGTGTTTTTACTGGAAATAGTGCAGCTCACTGTCCCTTTTCTGCATAGTGTCACATGTGATATTCTTAGTGAGGGTTTTTGTCTGACTTTCCAAAGAATTCATAGAATTATAGAACAGTTTGGGTTAGAATAGACCTTAAAGATCATCTAGTTCTAACCTTCCCTGCCATGGTCAGGGACACCTCCCCCTAGACCAGGTTGCTCGAATTAGCATTTTTTCTGGTAACTTAACAAGATTCTGTATAAACAATCACTTAAGACAATTTTAGTTGTAATGTGGCTGCTTTGTCATAGAACTGAGCACCTACTTCTCTAGAAGCTGATCAGAAAAAGCTCTTAGGATGGGGTTGCTGTCAGAGGGCATTGCAGTTGTTCTCTGTGATACAGTCTGTGCCTATATGATCCCACTTGTTCCATGCCACCTTTCAGAAAATGCTTTCAGTGCTTTGCAGCTGTCAGAGATGTAGTTTAGTCTCTACCTGATGGACAAAGTTATTTTTAAGGTGATTAAAGTGCAGGTAATTAGACATTTATGAAGAAGACCTTGTTAAAGATGCACTTGGCAGAAGACTGGGTGGGTTTGTCCTTGAGGTTCTAACCTTTCTAAGCACCCAAGATCTTAGCGTGTGTGAATAGTCTTTTAAACATCCTGAATTGTTATTCATAAGTCATTCTTATTGCCCTCTTCCATGTGGTTCAAGATACACTAACTTTTAAGACTCTTGGCAAGGGAATTTTGTTCCAAAACTGTATTTTCCTTGGCTACTATCTCATAGTTGAATAGGCTTATACTGCCTTTCATTTGGGGGAAAACTGGAGAGAAGAATTCTCTGAAAAACCTTATCTTTAAGTCTCTTAAATTTGCTATTCTTCTTCATGGACAACTGAAATGGAACTATTGCTGTTATCTTAACATGCTCTTGTGTTCTGTATGATACCTTAGTAGCTGTTGAGAAAATGATTGGTACTAGTCTTTTAAATGTGTATGCTGTATAACTGACAACTGCAGTTATGAAAAGCAGACTAGTAAGAGTGACTTCTGCTGTGAAGTTGAAGACTTCAAGTGGTTTAAATAGGACTAATTAACTGCAAATCTGATGGAGATTCAGACTTGGGTTTCTGTTCTTTAATTAAAATAGCCTTCTTGAAAAGGCTTTAAAAATGATCTGTGGATGCAAATGAAAAGTAAAAATCAAATGGCTTGTGTCATATGGAGGTGTTTCTTAAAAAATAAGATTTAAAACCCAGTTGATGTCCTATCTGTTCATCAGTTCCATTAGTTCCTACCTCTAAAACAATAGCACCAAGGGAATTATTACCACAACATAGCATTTGTATCTTATATGTGGGGCTCAAGGGAATAAAAGTTGTCAGTAGCACTCCATGTGTTGCTTTACAGCAAGAAAGAAAAGCTTTGCAGCCTGAGGATGTTTGTTTAAAAAATTGACTTTGTATCTGGAAAAGGAAGTGTATGTACAATGCTATCTTCTTTGGCTATACACGAAAAACAATGTTAACAAAGTGTGGTGCTTGCTTTTTAAAGCAATCTTCCTCTCCATCTTGAAGTGGTGATGGGGGAATAAATAATGGCCCTTGGGCTCTGATGGAGCCTTAAGCAATTTATTTATAACTCCTCTTCAGAGGAGTTACAAATGCTGGATACCAAACTCTGTTCTTTGTCTGAAAAATGTAGACTATTTAAGAATGACTTTGAAGTATTACTATCTAGGTAAAATTAAGAAAATTGAAACCATTCTGCAAACTTGTCTTAATGTGCAGATAGTACTGACAAAGCTTAGTAGTAAATTCTGCAGCCCTCTTGCACAGAACCTTGTGTTAAGAGTAGCTTTTACACTGTTTCTGAGTAGTGAACCATCACCAATAAAATGGGATTTCAAAAACTCCCAGTCTGTAAAAGATGGATTTTGATAGGAAAGATATATATGTATTTTTTAATGGCTTTGGTACTTCAAGAAATATTTTCTTACAGTGAATGTAAGAAAATGTAAAATACTAATAAAGCCTGATTTTGGCAATGCTTTTGGGGGGGACCCTTAAGGGTTTGTATATTTAATTTGGATAAAGCTATTCTTGTCTAAGATGGAGTCTTTTGCTTTTTACCCTGACGATTGAAAGTGGAAACCCAATTGTCAGGCTGTAATTTCCTCTCTACTGAAATTAGAATTGGATCAAAGCTTTTTCATTAAGGATGAATTATTGCTCTTAATTTTGCAGTTTATTCACATGGGGTAACGTTGCGACTCTTGAAACAGTTTGATATTTAGCAATATATCCAAATATTGCAGATGGTTAGGTGCCAGAGGTTTTATTTAGAAAAATCAGCTGTTCAGGAACTTCTTCAAGATACTCAGCAAAACCCTGTCCTCTTAAAGACATTAAGTGCACATATAAACTGGAAACTTCATGCCGTTTCCTTGAGGTGTATGCTCTTTCACACCGTTAAATCTTATTTTTCTGATTAATTTCAGTACTCATCTGAGAAGCTGAACAAAAGTGGCAGCTTGTTCCCTTTCGAAATCAACGGTAAGTTCTTCAGAAACCTTAGCTGTGTTTTACTGAGGTAATTGGTATAGCGAGCAGCCTTTCTTTTGTAAATAAGGTGAGGGGGATGGAGCATGCTGTTGTAGAGCCTGCTGGTTTAAGCTGGTCTTTGAACAATACTGGGAATAGCTGGTTGTTAGTTTTGTACTTGTGATCTGCTTTGCATAGTAAAAGCCCTTGTAACACTTTTTTTGGTTCGTTATCTGCTATGGTGTACAGAAGCACAGTAATGCTGTTGTTCATGCTAAAACATCTCTCCATGTTCCTCAGCTAGCAGAAAGCTCACATCTTTACACACCTTCTTATGTGCTTTGCCCCTTAGAATATCCACCGTAAGTTGAAGTCTTGTGCCTTCATACGAGTGTTATTTGCTTTCCGCTCCTTGGTCCATTAGAATGAGAGTAAATTGTATCTAATAAAAAGTAAAAATGCCAATTATTGATGTGTAAACTTTGTACTGCTTTATTAAGGAAAGCACTTGAAATTTTACATGTTCTGTCCTGTCTCTGAGCATGGAGGATTTCTGTTTGCTCAGTGGGATTACCCGTAAAGCATGAATCTTGGTTTGTATGAGGCTTCAAAGGGAAATGGTATTTTATCTTAAATACATGGTATTTTTATCTTAAATACCATTACCATGTAAACAATCAAAACACATGTGCAACTCCTGAGGTGTTTTCTATTTTACAGCAAACTTTTAAACCAGGCTCCCAGCATGGCAGAAAGTTTCCTAAGGATTTTTAAAAATCAGGCCAGTCCAAGCTAGGAAACTGTCCTACGGTAGACGTGAGGAGTCTCAGACATTATCTGGATCCCATTGTGTTGGCTATTTTACTTGCATTGAATTATGGATGGTCCCTGCCTTGAAGAGCTTACATGCTTAAGGCAAAGCACAGTATGTGGTTGTACCCATCTGAAAGAATAGAGGAGGAAGGACAGAGGAATTCTAATAAAACATGTTGTTTGAATAGGCCAGCTGTCTGCACAGTTAAATGATTTTGAGACAATAGGGTGTTCTTTAAATAAGATCCAAATAAACAGGATAATCCATGACATACTTTGGGCATGGAACATGTACAACTATTTGGGTTTGCAACTTTTAAAGCTACTCAGCAAATCTTTTATCTGTTGATTACTCAAACTTAAACAGACAACTGTAAGAATATACAAGTATTTAATGTTTAGGCTCTATCTATGTTCTTAAAATAGTTGTAGGGGAAAAACTTGGTATTTAAAGTGTTCTTTCTTTAAAGCTGGGATAAGTGAAACTTACTTGGCTAATTGGTTTAAATTAGCAAATTTTCTAACCAAGCATGAAGCACTGTGAACTGGCCAACAGTTTTGCTGCTTTTCAATTTGCAAATCCAAAGTCTGATGTAGTTCTTCTTACACTTCATTGTATAATGTGGAGGAACAGCTGTAAAATGTGCAGAATGTTCTCAAAGAAACAGCTTTACAAAAGAGTGAGAGGCTTCACTGGCAGACTGCTTTTAACCCAGCACTGCCACTTCAGATGAGAAGTTGTGCGCCATGGGTTATGTCTGTATTCACAGCAAAGCTTGCAGGAGGTTTTTAGGGATACTTATTTTATGCATTGAATTATTTCCCCCCCCTACACTTTGAATATGAGCAAAAAAGGAAACAATCTGCAGTCTGATTTAAATTTATACTGCTTCTAATTTAAAGTAAAGCTTTTCACACCACAGAATGTGAACGCCTATCTCTTTGAAACTTTTAGTAAGGTGTTTTTAATAGAAAAGACTAACAGCCAAATGAAGGACAGCAGTCTATGAAGAGATTATCCTACTCTTTCATAGAAAAAAAATTCCCTGGTGAGTTCTCATGTTACTTGTTAATCCATTTTGGTTGTACCTCAGGATGTTCACTGTTAACAGGTTTTAATTACAATATGCGCTAGGAAGCAAGTAAGGAAGCTGTCCTTGGTGATTGCTAAGAAACAGTGCAGTAGTCTTTCACTCTACAGGAATAAATGCTAACAAGGTACTTCTATACTGGAATGTCTGGATTTGCTCCTTAAAGTGGTCCCTGTGGTCCCTCTTCTAAAAATGACTGTGCAATGATAGTTTAAAATTTTGATCAAGTTGGATGTTTGTGGCTCGTCTTCCAAGCTTGAGTTTGATTAATGGCTTTACATTAAACTAGGTTTTAAACAAATTGTGTCTCTGCTCTGCATCTTTCACCTCTTACCTTTCCTTCATTTTCAGAAGAGAGCCCTTGGAAAGCTTTAAATGGGGGTTGCCCAATTCAGACGGATGCAACAAGGAATTCAGCTTACCCTTTCCCAGTGTGTCCATTCAGCACTGGCACTGCCAGTAATGGTAGTCTGCAGTGGCAGCAGGAATCTTCCAGTACGTCTATGGTGTCAGGATGGATAAGTGAATTAAACCTTAATGAAAACTCCGGTCAACCCTTGGCACCGCCAACAAAACGCCATTGTCGGTCCCTTTCCGAGCCAGATGAGCTGGCTCGCTGTCGCTCACCATGGAAGCCTGGCAGTTCAAAGGTTTGGACTCCAGTGTCAAAGAGACGGTGTAATAGTGGCGGTAGCGCTACCTTGCAACGCTGCAACAGTCATGGAAGTGCAACCTTACAGAGAAGCACAAGTATCAGTCTGCCACAAAACATACTGTCGCTAAATAACGTCTTCACTGTCACCAGCTTCAACACATCACCAGTACCCAGACCTTCCTCTGCCAGCAGTGGGTTTGTGGACAGTAGCGAGGGCAGCACAAGCTCGAGTACCCGCTGGAATTCTGGAGGCCCATGTGACTTTAACCCAAGGCGCCGCCTCTCCCTCTCCCAGGAGCACATCACCGAGACAGGAAATCTCTTGCCTTCAGCCAACAGCACTCCCACCTCCACACCCGAGCTCAGCCGGCGTCAGGGCTTGTTGAGATGCCGCTCTCAGCCTTGCGTTCTGAATGAAAAGAAAAGCCGGCTAAAGCGCAGACGGGAGGAGGATGTACGGTGGAACAGACCATCGTTAGACTTTTTTAAAATGACACGGGTGAGATTTTATTTTCCTCAGTGTGTGAAGGGAACTCTTGCAGAGAGGCTATTTTTAGATGAACAGAACTAATTCGTAGTTGGTACAGATTTGCTTGTGTTCTTGTACTGGTACAGATCACCTTCAGCAGTATAGCAGGCCTCTTATACTTAGTGCTGTATCCTATAGCAGCTTACTTTTTTGCTGTCAAAGCCCAGTTCTTGAAGTCCAGTTTACTTGATGTAAAGTACAAAGAGCTATCAAAAAAATGCCTGAAGCAGAGGCAAAAAAAAATGGCTTATTTTTAAAATGCATGGAAGCTGTGAGGAAAGAAGGGTAGAAAGAGTAGCAAAAAAAGTTATGCCACAGTTCCAGAGAACAGCATGCGATAATCAAGTCATTTTGGTGCAGATTGGTTTGGTCAAGCCTTCCCTTTATGGTTTGAGTAATTCAATAAAGCTAAATAAGAGCAAACAAACCCCTATATAGGTGAATTAGATTAAAGAAACTGCTAATAAGCAGTGAGAAATAAAAATAGTGTTCTAATACACCAATTGCAGATGCTCCAGCTCAATGGAGATGTTTTACTCTAGGTATTCAGAATTGATTCCCTACTCATGTGAAAGTAAAAGTGCCCATTTACAAACTAGTGAACTTCAGTTTGTATGTAGTACCGTATGTGTGTAGTACAAACACATGCACACAGCTCATTGTTCAAATTTTTTGTCCACAGAGGCAATGGCTACAGTTTAAAACTGAAGATGCTCATTTAGTTTCTGTAGATGTAAAATTGAGTCTTATGTTACTGTTAGAACACTTCACGCTTGTAAGAATGTAACCTACTGCTTTCAGTAGGTACCAAACTTGGGAGGTTTGTGTGAGTAGATCTGTTAAGAGTAGTGAGGAGTAGGCAGTTTACAGAACTAGCAATAAAAATGTAATGAGAAGAAATAGTTCTGTACCCGTGCCCCTGCATTTGAGGCACTGTACAAAGGAAAATCTGAATGGGATGAGATGCTGCCTAAAATGTCCAATCTGCAGTACCTTAGTAGGCTTTACATAACATGTGGGGAAAATACTAGTAATGCATTGGAACTAAACTGCCTACTGTGGGATATTCAGAGTTAACTGGTTTATGTCCACTTTGCTTAGCTAAAAGTCTGTATGATGGCATCTGTCCTTCTCTTATACCTTTAAGACAACTTACTTGGATTTTTCTTCATGAAAAATACATGTTTTGATGAAGGTGTGGGGTAGGTAAATTGGTCGGCAAGCCTTACAAGATGATCTGTTTGCTTATTGACAAGTTAATTATTGATAACCAGTTCTGTTCTAGATATAGCGAGACACTGTTCCAAGTCTTGGTTAAGATGCAAGTTTACTCGTTAGCTAATCAGATTTTACCTATTCCTCTATATTAATCACTGCTGAGATTAGTTTGCTAATATACTCCAGAAATACTAGTGGATTTGCCTTTCAACTGCCTGTGTGGTCTAATGCAAGTTTCTTTATTTAAGCTGAATGTAAGCTTTAAAACCTGCGTTTTTTTTTACTAGACTTGATGGCTGCATTCTTAAAGCTCTAGAGGTGAGATTGAGTATTTCAGAATGGCAGAGTAGCTTCAGTTGCTCAAATGTTATACTTTCTAAATAATCCATAAAATAGTGTGTATGGAGAACCTGATATAGCCTGTGCCTATAGAAAGTTTTTCAGCCAGTTTTGCTGCTGAATTAAAGAGCACAGGAGACTAATACTCAGCCAGTCTTGACTGCATTTTCCTGTAAGATCTATTTTGAAATGTTTTTGTGATAAGCTGAGTAGTTTATGCAACAAAGTTCATTCTACAGTGTCAAGGCCTGATGGTTTTTTTCTAGCTGTTTCGCTAGAATCTTCCTATAAAGGTACTACTGTGTATTTAATCAAAAGCACGAAGTATAGTCTGGAAATGCATCAGTTTCCAAACATGCTAACCTTCAATGAAAGCATCTGTTTAAAAACTAGGCAAGTACAGAAAACATTTGAAGTAAAAATCGAATGAAGTCTTCAAGAAAGGCTGTGTGTTTGGTTTTTTAGGACAGCTTGCTACCCATTTCATTGTTAGAAGTCTTTAGATTTCTTCCTCCCTTGCCTTCTGCCTATGCCCTAAATCTGGGCAGATGTATATGCTCTGAATTTATTTTGTGGTCTTTAACATTTCTCTCTAAACTTATAATATTTTGCACAGCAGTAATTTTGTTTAAGCTCATACTACAGAAGACTTGTTTTGAAGTGTCATACAAGGAGATGTGGATGTGTCCTATATCTGTGTATAGCTCAGTGAAGATCAGGACTACGATAAGGGGGAAATTCAGCAAGACCTCTCTTTCATGTATCTTGATGGCTCCTTACTGTTTCTAAAAATATTTTTTTTCCTGTGATTTCAAATTCACTTCTAAGTCAGTGTATGAAAGGCCTATGTTAAAAACAATTGCTTTTAAGGATTTTTGTTCTAAGCTTTACTGCAAATATTTTGATGTCCTCAAATCTTCCTTGAAAGCTAAGCTTACCAAATAGTTACTCAAAACCAGGTTGGTAGCTTAATAATTAGTACTGCTTGTGTATAGTAACTCATATTTGACCCATGCTATGATAGATCTGAAGCTGAGAAGGGGCAGTTCTTACATTGTGGTGGTATATAGCAGTGACAGCTCTGAAGAGAGGAGTTTGGGGTCTACAGCCATTTCTGCCAATGCTCTTGAGTCCTGAGAGGTCAGCAGTGAAACACCTGCCAGAGTTGCTCAAGGGTTCTCAGTGGGAATTTTCAAATCAGTATTTATCAGAACTAAATTATATATTTGCTTTAACCTGAAGCAAGCGTTGTTATATTTGAAAGTGTTGACTAGCTGTGATGGGGTGAGAAAGGGATGAAAGGTTGTTATAGCTTGGTGTTCTGCTTTTGTTGCTTTGTTTTTTTGCATTAGTGACTAGGTTTTTTCTAGTTGAGTAATGGAAAACGTACTTGATCATTGCTGCTTCAGTCCCTATTAGTCTGCTAAATATAAGTACTAGAAAATACAAATTCCAAAAGCAAATTGTCATTGCTTTTAAAGCTTAGAGTTCATAGATGAGTAAATTCAGATGATTATTCTATCCTTAGTTTCTGCAGTTGTTCATGGCTTGCTCCTTCCATTGTTGTCTCTTCAATATTCTAATTCGTGCCTTTATTAAAAGCAGGAAAGAAACTGAGCAGCTTCTAACACAGTATTTATTTCTATATACTTTGATTATTTTTTTTCCTTCCACAGACTTTCACACTTCACTGTACTCGTCTGTTTTAGATTTTTATGCTTTGGAAAAGAATATGCTGTATCTCCAATTCTCTTGGAAAATTCTACATTAACAGTCAGTAAAAAGAGTAATAAATGTATTTAGAAATAGATTGAAATGACCAGGCATACTGCTGTACACCACTGCCTAGCTCTTGCATAGTGCTAAATTCTGGTAGGATCTTTTTCTGGACTTGAAGCTGAATATGCAAACTTGTGAAACATCAGACCTTCTAGAACATGAAGACAGCTGTAAAAACAAGTGGGAAAGACTGTAGGAAAAGATAACAAAACATGATAGCTGTTTTCAGCCCCGAAGGACTCAAAAATTACTTTTTGTGTTCAGTTATGTATGCAAGAATAGCTGCATGAGTTGTAGAACAGCAGAAGGTAGTATCTTTGCCTACTTAATACTTGTTTGCAATTGCCTAAATGATATGCTGGCTTCAGTGAGAAGTGTTGGGTGTCCTTCACTGCAGCAGGCATCTGATCACCCTGCTATTTCAGGATGACTGTGCGTGGCAAAGAGCCTCTTTGGACTTGAACTCTTCAGCAGCTAATAAGCTGTACTGCAGAGTCTGCCACAAAGTAAAGGTGGCAGTTAGACTTGGAACTACAGCAGGAGGGTAGAAATGTTTCTTTGCTGAAGAGTGGACTACTGAGTTTTTTCAGATGCTCTGCTTCATGAATTATGTCAGGCAATGCTGAGGTGCAGTAAGTGGAAAAACAGTCAAGAGGTTGCACATGGTGGGTTTTTTTGTGTGTAAGCAAGTTTTATTGTGATAGATTTAATTGTTTGAAATCAAACCCACTGTAGTGTGGAGTATTTCTGGTGGTTAACAATATTGCACTACTCCTCCCCTGAAGCTGTGGTGTGGAGTTGGGGGGGGAACCAATGAAAAAACCTTAGTATCATGCCTAAAAATACCCAAACCAAAAAAAGCCAAGCAATCCCAGACTTTAACATGTTTTGTGACGTGGTCTTTGGTCTGTTTTAAATAGTTGATAGAACACAGCTACCTTTCTTCACATAAGGAGTAGTTTCAACTCTTCAGTGCTATGGCATCTCGTGCAATAGCATTGGACTAGATAAGACCACACTGAATAGTTTTAAGGGTCTCTAAACAGTGAAGGAACTCAAGGACTGAAGCTGTGACTTCCTAGGACAGGGTGCTACTGTTGTCTTAGAAATGCTTTAAAGTCAGCTGGATTTTTATACTAGTAAGTTTTTTTGGGGGGACTGAGACACATCCTGAGTGCCACACCAGGTCAGGCCAGGCTGGGTAGCCTGGCACCCTGCCTGACACAACAGCTGCCATGAGGCACAGGGGAACAATGACCCTGCAATGTGATACTTCCTCCAGCACAATGGCCTGGCTTCTGCTGTGCCAGTGTGTGTGTCCTGGGAGCTTCGAAGTGTGCCTCAGTGGTTCAGACTGACAACTACTGAGATATTTCTGTTGATTATCTGGGTTTTTTTAACCCTTTGTCTTGAACCTCCACAATATTCCATGACAGTTTAATTTTAGTAAACTGTTCATCATCACCTTCTCCAGACACCTGAATGCTTATTTTCTTTCTTGGAGTTTAAAGTCTTGAATCAGCAGAACAGTTGGGTAAGTTTGATCCTTGAAGTAAATTGAGCCTCATTTGTCTCTGGTTTATGATTATTGACTAGGTCACAGTGATGTAGTGACTTTGCAGATCTAAATAGCAAAGAAAGGCTTCTCACGTAAGCATCTGCGTCAAAGATTTGTCAACTCTGGCCAAAAAAGCAAGTATCATTTAGGTATAAGGATAGTTGATAGTGATTTCCACAGCAGCTTAATGTACACAAAGTAGGGATGAATGGTGGGGTGGATAGATTTCCCTGAAGGGTGTGATGAGGCAGTATTTTATGAAGGGCAGAACACATCAGGAGTACTGTGACTGAGCTTAGATCAGACAGACTTTCTTATGAAGGAGAGCTCTCCTGATCTCAAGTAATCTCTGCATCTGCTTGCTTGAATTTTACTTTGTGTGGGCTAGTTGGCAAAAGCCAATGTATAGATACACAAAGGTGACATAATACTAATTTATTTGAAGTATCTAAGCCAGGGTAACAAAAGTTGTGGTTGCTGTCTGAGAACTATTAGACATTCTCCTTTTTTGTTGCTCTTTGAGGTCACTGTAATGGTCAGTATGCAGACAGGTAAATGAATTAGCCTTACTGTGGCCTCACTAAGATCAAGCAAAAGAAGTTCTGAAGCATTCTTGATTGAGTTCTTGTCTAGAAACTTTCTAGGTATGCCCTGTTAGACGTAGTTACAGTGGATTTGTCCACTTTGATTATGCTAAACAGAGTGGATTCATGTTCCCAAGCTGCACAAGCAGTGTCACTGGAATAAGTAGAACTCAAGTATGGACACAGAAAAGACAGTATCATACCCAGGTTGTGTGGTGAAGTAGCTGCTCACTTGTGTTAGCCTTGCTTCCAGGTTGCTGTTCTAGCATGTACAAGGTAAATGATACCAAGAGTCCCATGCAATGCTAGCAGGGTAAGCTGTGAGTCAAAACAGGACTGGCTAAAGTAGGTTAAGTACTGGCTCATGAAGTTCATTCAGATTGTGTTCTCCAAATAGAATGCATCTTGCTTTAAATAGTTTGAGATGCTTATGTAAAGCTTTGATAACCTTCTGTCAAAATGGAAATGGGTTATTAGGGGCAGATGTATTTTCTGCTTTAAGTCAGCAAATGCTGTTCCCTTGTCTAGCACACTACACTTGTGTATTGTGATTTGGGGAAGGTACTTAATATAACTACAAAGCTTAAAGATCTTGTAATGCTCGTGCAAGATGTACTATAGCATCTCTTGGTCAGAATATAGGTATGTTACCTATTTAATTTTTTTCTGTCTGTGGCTGCCACTTTGCAATTCAGTTTGTATTGATGTGAACCACTGCTGCTCAGATATGTATGGGGGTTTTCTTCTGCTTCAGGGCACCCTTGATGCTAGGGGCTTTTGGAATATGGCTTGTGGAAAATACAATACAGGTGAGCTATGTGCTACATCTGATGAAGGATTGGGCTGGGGTTGATTTGCATCAACAAAATAGTAGCAAATAGAAAAATGCAACATTAGGTGATTTACTAGTAGCTTTCCCTTGCCTAAGATTAAGGACCAAAAAGAACAGCTATGAACAAAGCAATTGAGCCAGGGACAGACTTTTGTTTCTTGTTTGAAAACTGTTTGAACCTGTCCTGAGGGGAACCTTTTAACTTCACATTTGAAAAATAGAGCTAATCCTGGCCAACCTTTGAGAAACAGTTCTGGGCCTTTTCTCTATCATATAGTGAACATAAACTAAGAAAGCAAAAGGGTAATGTGACTTGTATTTCAAAAGGCATGAAATAAGTAAGCTCAATGGCCAGTAGCCTTGTTCAGAGGAAAGTAGCTGGGTATCAAAATTGTCCAGCTAAATGGTTTAAATCCACTTTTTGTAACTCTTGGCTCTAAATTAAGTTTATGCCCAAAGAAAATTAGTGGATCTTAGGGAAAATATTTCTGCTCTTGCCTATATGATATGCCCTATGTGCAAGAGGCTCAAGACTTCAGCATTTCCAAAGGGTCTTTTTTCATGAAGGCTAGCCTCAGGACTTGGAGGACAGATGTAGTGGGAATGGATACAATAAGATATATGTAGGTTTTCTAAGCTTCATCAGAGTGAAAATAAACTGCTGCTATGCCTGCTGGATTTTGAGTAATGAAGTACAAGTCAACTTTGGTCTCCTAGTGGCTGGTCAAGTTATTTATTCATTGCAAATTAGTTTAGGAGCTAGAGAACTGCTAAGATTGGAAAACCTCTCTTTGGAGGTGAACAGGTATGTAGAAAGTTGGAACAGTTTCTTGAGATGCCTGCTCTCCTGTGGCATCCAGGAAAGGGACAGACTTTTTGAGCACTTTGATGGCCAGTGATGGTCCCAGCACCACTGTCACTGGTGAAACAGCACAGATACTCTTGAGCTCTTTGCACCTGCCTCTGCATAACAGATGTGTAGTAAACTTCCAAGTATTTTTAGTTGGCTTGTACATTAAATTGTCATCTTTAAAGCTGAGCAATACGCATCTATTACGTTGTGTGATTTATGCCTCCCATATCCTCAAATTAAATGAAAAAATCATGTACAGCAGTTTGAAGTCTGAGGGACTATCTACATTTGGCTTATTATCAATCTGTAAAAAAACAGTTGTGGAAACCATGGGTGAGGAATGATGTTTTAAATCATCCTACCTAATTCTCCGATGCATGGTTACTTCCCACAGTATATATTTTTCTAGTATTTGGTCCACTGTAGCCTTCTAAATGCCTCCAGGAATGTGGCTTCCTTAGCAGATAGTCTTTTGTGGGAAGCAAAACCAGGTTCATTTAAGCTGTAAAACTTGTTCATGTTCACTTAGGATAGTTGCATGTATTTTTGGATTGTTTCCTACAGTCCTGATAATATTTTATGGAAACAAAACTTTAAATTTAGCTTCTTGTCCCTCTGGTCGATGAAAACAGACAAGCTCTCTTAGTCTCTATTTGAAAGCAATTTCCGCAGGAGTGGGAAGAGGGCTAGCAGATACTAAGTACAGTGTCTAGAGACTAGGAATCTGTATCCAGGTATTCCTTGTTTTGTGAAAATGTTAGGAGTGTGTGCTTTCTGCCTAGAATATTTTTTTTCCTGAGAGTTAGGGGGATTACACATGAGCAGTAGTTCTTGGTGTGAGAAATAATAGTCAAGACTTAAAGCTTCTTGCAGAGCTTTGAGGACTTGATTATGACTGGCTACAGTGTTCAGCTAGATATCCATTTCCAGTGAAACTTTTAGACTATTTCTTTCAGTAGTAGTTATCTCTTAATAATTTAAAGTTCAGAGTGCTCCAGTAAAATAGGTTAACTGAAAATATCTACAAGATATTAGTTTTCATTAAGTTTTTTTGTGTAGTGTTATATAGATGCTGCTTTCTATGCTGAAGGTTTTTTTTTTAAATAGAATGCTGCTTTCAAAACTTAAGGACTATTTTAGTTTTTATTTTTTAACCTGTACTGCATAATTAATAAATGAAGTTAAACTCCCAACACTTAAAAAACCCACAAAAAAATCACAAACCCACTGAAAACAATCAAACCCAAACAAACACACACAAACCCAACAAAACAGACTGCCAAAACCTATCAAAATCAAACAAAACACAACTTTATTGAAATATTGTTTTCCTTCTTAAACAGGATTCCCCAGGGGGAATGAGTAGAAAAGCCAGTACTGATTTCTGACTTGAGGAAAGTGAGCCATGTCCACTTGGGCTGTGATAAGTTGGGTCTGTTGGAGTAGGAATTTGTTCCTGTATTTGAATTCATGTAGCTTAAATATGCCTGCACTTCTTAGCATTCCTCTCAACATCTTACTCATGTGTAGCATTTAGTGCTTGTCTCTTGCCATGACCATGTGAGCAGGAACTTAAATAGGAATAGTATTTTCAGAGAGGTGTTAAATTGTTTTTTTATAGGGTATGCATTTATAGCATAAGTAGTTCATAAGCTTAAAGACAGCTTTCTAACCTTGTTAGAACTTCGTGTTTCCCACTGGGCTTTATGTTACTACCTGACAATCAGTTATGAGTTTGGATTTTGTCATTTCAGGCATAGTTGTATGTCTCTCTCATCCTTCTAAACCTAAATAGATGAACTGCACATCTGTTGTGTGAAAGTAGTGTAGGAAGTCTATAAATTTTTCTATTTCAGGAGTGACTTTGTTAACATCAGTTAAAAGGCTTATCTATAATTACGTAGTTCTTAGTAACACTGTGGTGTTCAAAAACTGATGTTTGTTTTCTTGAAGTAAGGTTACCCAGACCTCTTCCCAGATGGCTTTTAATGTGAAGTGCTTGAAAATCATGAGTTAATTTTTTAATCTGGGTACTATGCTTAATAACTAACAAAGCAACATAAGACTAAGTTTTAAGTTATTAAAAGTTTAGACACTGTACCAGGTGAAATCAACATTAACTCTTGTACAAAGAGCTGAGTCTTTCACCAAAGTGTGGGTAGCAGCATTGCCTGAAGACAACCTTTGTGCCATGACTAACCTTACAAAGGATGGATATGCTTGATGGGGAGGTGCAGAGACTTAAGCATGGTTTTAGTTCTTCAGTGTTCTGTGATGAATTCTTGTTGATGTGAGAAGACTCTACATTCCTAAAATGAAGTAAGATATTAGATTGTACCATTCTTTTAAGGGGAGGTAAATACTGTGTAATTCTTTCCAAAATTTGGCTCTAAGAAAGGCAGCTCAGGTTATAACTTAATTTGACAATGAATCTCATAAATAAGTGCCAGATGGTGCTATGGTATGTAGCTACTGAACCAACTTCTCTGAATTTTCTTGTAAAACTTGTGAGCTTTATTCAAGTGCATATAAGTAACATACAACTCAGCTCAAAATGGGGAAAAAATTGCTGTGGATTTCACTGTCAGAGACACTGCCCTGGGGAATTAGCTTTCCTTTTGAACAGTCTGTGTGAATCTTTATGCTTGCAATACGTGTAGCTGATTGTGTAAGTTGTAAGGGTTTCCTGGCAGAACAATGCTAACTTAAGAGTGCAGTTATTACAAAAGCAAGATGTACGTGATTGTTCAGCAGCAGACTGGATTGATGAGTTTGGATCCTCTTTGCTTGATGATACATATAGAGTCCAACAAATGAAACTGGGAAAGAGGCCTGTTTTTTAAGGCTTTCAGTATTTTTTTCTTTTCCTTTTAAAATAAGAGTAATTTTTTTAGAGTAAAAGCATCTCTGGTAATTAATGTTTACTGTATAATTTTTTGAACTCCACAGTTCAAATAGTTATACAACTGAATATAAATATATATTTCTTTTCCAAAAGAAAAAAGGGGCAACCTTAAATACAAAAAGAAAACTTGAAACTACTTCTTGTTACCTTCCTCCAAATTAATTTTGAATCTTGGAGATGATTGAGACACCCCCCCCGCCCCGTTCAACAAAATGCTTATTGGCAAATTGAACTATGTCTTTCCAAAAAGTTCTTTAGAGGTAAAAAAAGTTTAACTGCATCTTTCCTTGGTCTGAATTACAGGTCCTCCTTCATTACCAGCCTTAGTTCTGTTTATTTTGTTACATAGATGATGTGCTAACTGTAAAACACTTAGTTCTTTTCCTATCCACTCTTGTGTAATTTTAAATTTGGGTTCTCCATGTAATTAAATTCTCATGTTGGTATTTTATTGTTCTTAAGCACATGCCAATGCACAAGGCATTGGTGATAATCCATTAACTTCTCTGAAGATCTGCTTTCCTGTGATCGTCCTGTAGCACGTTAGTGTTGTGCAGTCAGTCCGCTTTGAAACTAAGAAGGTTTTGGTTATGGAAACAACTTACTTGTTTTTCCCCTTCCTCACTCCCCTCCCCTTGCCACCCTTGTGGTTTGAGTTTTGTGTGAGGAGGACTCAGAGGAAGGCAAGCTGAATTCCTTTTCCTTGTTTTCCTCTTTCACATACAATGGTGATTACAATGTCTGTATGCAACAGGCATTATATTTTGGTAATAATGTTTTGTCTCAAAGCAAATGAGTCATCTTCTGACTGCCAAGCTTCAGAAAATGACAGTTAAGAACTTTCCGTATGAGGAAGCAATAACAGATTTGTGTGGTGGCTAATGAGTAATAGATAATTAGTGTGCTGCTCCTGCTAAGCTTTAGTATCTAACAGGTATTTTTGCCTTTTAGTGGGATGGTTTAGAGAACCACTTATGCAGTTTATAATCTGATCTAATATATGAAGCCTTTAAATTCCAATACTTTATACTGTGGTACAAAAGCAAAGTGAATTGCACTCTCAATTTACATGTTAAGTTATTACTTGTAGAGTTGTTTTGCTCGCTTAATTCTTGTGAGTTTATTCCAGGGAAGCAGAGATCACATTTCTTAATGGATTAAACATTAATTGTTGTTATAGTTTGGGAGTCAAATGTTGCCTGAATTGGTGTGTATGTAACACTAGCTTCACAGTTGATTGAAATGAGCAGGAGAGGTATCCTTGATATATTAAAGATTATTTTAAACTTAAGTTAGGGTCACTTAATTATTTTTGAGATAATGAACTTCATGTAGCTTTAGCATAGTTTAAAAATATGGCATATAATTACTTCAAGCTAGAAGTTTCCACTTGGGCTTCTTTTGAGTAGCCTGGGTGCTTAATCATTCCATTCACACTCTCTGTTAAATGGGGGAGCCTTGTCTATAGTAGCACTTAATGGCTCTACAGAACTTGAGTGGTCTTCTGAATCCATGCTATTTCAGTGCATCTGATGTTTGTGTATAGCTCTGCACTTAGAATACAACTAGTAAACTTCCTTGATAGTCGCCTGTTAGTAATGATATTTTAACACCAAAGCTGTTAATTTTGGTAACTCTTCTAAGGAACAGCAGCTTTGAGAAGGAATGCTTTCAAAGTAGATGTCTAGATATCTTAGAGCAGGAAAGCTTCTCCAAAGAGCTCTAGGGTACATGTGAGGCTTCTCGTGTAGTCTCAGACTTACAGGAGCAAGTGTTGCTATCAATGACAGATCCTTCAGGCAGGTGCTGTCCCAACACCTGCCTCTACATGGCTTGAATTTGAGCTTGCTCTTAATTTTTTAATCCCTTTTTAATAAACAGGTCCAGTAAACAGATTTGTTTTACTCTGGTGTCAGTACAAATACTTGAGTGTGAATCTGCAGTTTGCCAAGCTGCTGGAGGTAATGCAAGTGTTAAATTTAATATTTTTACCTCTTCCTGCCTTAACCAAGATGAATTACCTAGACAACTTTAAATAAAAAGAATAAGGGGGAGTTGCTGCCCATCCAAGGCTTCATTTCAGATGCATTGGCTCTTGGATAATCCAGATCTTGTGTAATTCCCCCTTTCTTTATTACAAAAAAGTTTCTTATAGCTCTAATTGCTAATTAATGAGGTTCTTAGGTTGTTAAAAATAGCTTTTTAGCTTGAGCAATAATAAAGGAGAACATTTTTTCTAATCTTGCACCTTAAATGACCTTACAGTCAAGAACAGATTTCAGTTTTCCATACTGAAACATAACTGATAACTGTTCCAAACCAGAGCTGTACAGGTCATAAAGTTTAAGAAGTGGCCTTGTGGTTTTTTGTAACCACAGCAGAGCATTTTCTTGACCTAGTTATTTTTCAAAGACAAATTACTGTTTTTCTTACCTTGAATATTGTTGCCTGAAGAGGTTAGTCTGATGGTTTGACACATGGTTTGGAGAGCTAAACCACATCTTTGCTTCTGCTAGCATTAAATTTGGATGCTATTCTGCCCAGCTGTGTTCTTAAAAAATAATAAAAATGTAGGTACTTGAACTTGAAAAGCTCCTTGAGTAACAGGCCTTGAAGGCAAACCTTTCTGTAGGCACATAAGCTTTTTTCTTCTATGACAAATCGGACATAATACAAAGCTAAGGTGTGGAACTGTTTTCCCAGGGCTCAACATTTTTGTCAAATGGCAGTTAAGCATCCTTAGAAAATCCATGTTTCCATTTATTGGAAATGGGCAAACCAGGATGATGTCTCCTGACTAATTCCAAAGGGTCTAAACTTTTTCCTTCACAGTGTTGCCAGCTTCTTCCTCCATTACTGGATCTGTGTGTGCCTGCATATGCTTATGTTTTATAAGGAAGTTGTGGACTATTTGCTGCTTTAAGCTCTCTTTCCTTTGGAGGGAGGACAAGAGAAGTGAATGCTGGAAGGAGGAGTAATTCTTATTACTGTGTGAGAACAGGCATGTTCAGCATGTGCTGAATTAAGTAGTTTACACAGCTTGCCACTCTTCAGGTTCTGCTTCTTGTATATTACTGTTCTGAAAGGTCTCTTTTGGCTTTGCTCTGAGTTATCTTTGCTGCTCTGCCTTGCTTTGCTGCTTTCTGTTTATGGATTTTTCAAGTTCTTTGGTCTGGTGTCAAGATCCTGCTCAGATTCCTTTTTAGAGAATAACTGCTCAGAAAACTAGCTGTGCCTCCATGATGAGCATTGCTAAATCCTGCTCCATTTTCCCTATGCCAGTAAGAAGTACTCTGTACCTTCTACCATAAAGATCCAAAGTTCTCTTTGATCCTCTTCTGTGTTGCAACATGCTAAACTAATGGTAGTATCTGCAGTTTCTGTAAAAATACCCTGAGCTCCTCTTGGGCTAGTGTAGAAGCTGCCTATGCAAATTACTGAAATGTTCCCTGACTAGTTAAGCTTGGGATCTAGTGACCCTGATGTTTAGTGGATGGTTCAAGCATAGCCAGGCCCTCACACATGCTATGACTTGAGAGTATCTATCAAGCATCTGTAGAGTCATGTGAAATCCCTCAACATCCTCATCCATCATTCCCTCCCAGACACTGCTGTTGTAATAAAAGGGTTATCCTTCTGATATCCAAACTGGCTCAAATGTGATCAGGGAAATGTGGTCGTTTAATGAATCAGCACGTGTTATGGCCTGTACTTGTATTTTTTAGTGAACAGTTTTCCACAATGACATTGGTTCTGAATCTTTAACATTGATTTTTGTAATCCAGTTAGCATGGCTCTGGATTTTTCTGTTTTAGTGAATATTCTGAAAAATATGAAGACCTCTGGGGGCCATGGAACAAGTTCTACAAGTAGCATGTGTGGCACAGTCAGAAACCAGATGATAGTGGCAAAAGGGTAGAAACTTATCAAAGGTTCTTGTTCCCAAATTGAATTTAGGCATATATATTTTTATTTTTTTACTGCTGTCAGCAGTTTGACAATCTGGAAGTTGTGCCTTAAAGCTATGGGTTAAAAAAAGCATACTTTTGTACTTCAGGAGGAGGTGCTGGCATTTGAGGGGGGAGGGAAAGAATCTGTCCTCTGCAGCCTTTTTAGTTTATGATCTAGGTCTATGAATAGCTCAATGCCTGTCTCTTCCAGTTATTTTCCTGAGCAGTACTACTTGTAAAACTGATATTCTTGAGACAGCCTTTGGTTCCAAATGTCTCTTTCTAGCATAAATAGTATTTCTTCTTCAGATATGAGTCTAACAATACACGCTGGATCATCTACCTTGGGAGTTCCTTGTACACATCTGAAATAATGTCTCTTCTCCTGGGTAGTGACACAAGCAGTTGCCAGTCATACAAAGCAAAAATCAATATACTACCATGGTTGCTGTGACTAATAGTGGCAGTGTGAGGTGCTTCTCTGTCCTAGTCAGAGAGCACCACAGTAACTTATGGGAGCAGCAGGAACTGTGACCTAAATAGGAAAGAGATTCAAGCTAGTGCTACAACACACTGTCTGCAGAGCATTACGAGTGACAGGTTTGGGACACTTCAGCTTTCTCATCTGGTTTGTTTGTTTCTTTCGTGTTTGTTTGTGGTTTTTGTTTGTTTTTTTAAGACCTATTTTGCTTTGATATCTTAGGTGAAATATTGCAAACAGTACTGTTTGGCTGCTTTAGCTGCTGTCATGCTTGGTATTTCTTTCTTTTGTTGTGGTCAAGTCCTTCCCTTATTACAAAACAGACTCCACATTGTGCCTTCCATGGGGGATCAATCGATCTATATACATTCAGAGTGGGGGTTAAGTCCAGTTTTGTGATAATTTTTAATGCATGTTACTAGTTTTACCTTGAAGCTACAGCAATAATAACTTGATCTGTGAAGTTCATGCTTGGAAACTGTAGAACCAAGGATTACAGAGAAGGAAATAGAGCAACAGCAGGATGTTGAAAGGCAGTCTTGGTGAACAGTCATATTTGTAATAACCTCTAATCTGTAAGGAAAAAAAACCTCAGTGGAACTGTTAGCAAACTATGAATGCTGTTCTTAATTCACTCTGCATTAAAGCTTCTTCTTCTATGCATCAATTCCAGATCTGTCATATTTAAAGTCTTTATTGTGATTCATACCTACTTTGATAGCTATTTTTCCCCCTCCCTATGAAAAAGAATAGTATAGATAAGAGTAAGATATAGGCTGATATTCCTTTCCCTAACAAGTACGGCAAGGGCCATGAGTATCACTAATTTAAGTCTTAAAAAAAAAAATCAGACAGTAGTGGTTGGGGTTTTTTTATTTCTCCAATTTAAATTTTAGGTGTTGGAAGCCTGAAAACCCATAAGACATTCTTGACAGTTTCTCAGAGTTGAATATACATGACTGCCTGACTGTTAGTGATGCCTTTTCTCCCATTTCCTGGTTTAAATGTTCATTTTGTTTGCTTTGGAAGGCTGTTTATCAGCTAAAATGCTTTAGTTCCTAGGTGCTTCATTTAAGCCAGTAGTTTTCTCCTCTTACTGTGCTCCATACAGTTGAAGAGAACTTGGGACAGGTTCCTATTATAAATGTTTTATTTCTTTTTTTTCCTAAAGAAATCTTGCCTAGGAGTGCTAGACTGTCACAGAGGCTGTTTAAATCTTGGATCCTCGTTATTTTACTGTATTTAAGATACAGCTCTCAGAGTATTTTGTTTCATAATAGGTTGCTTTTACCCTTCACTGACCAACATCTTCACAATATTTTTATTATCTCTTTAAATATATTCTGAGATTTATCATAAGCTTATCCTTGTGTAACACTTTCCACCCTATTCGTTCTCTTCCCCAAACTTCTTTGTTTCTACAGTATTTAAGCCCGACATCAAAATATCCAAAATGTGATAGCTGTCAGATATATAGCCAAGCATAAGTCTGTTGTTAAGAGATTGCATAGGTTTCTAGGCTTCAAAACAGTGCAAAATGGAAGTGAATGAAGCAGCAGTCAATGTGGTGTTTGTTTTTCTTTAAGATTAGCCTGTGATCAGTAGCTAATGTGAGTTTCAACTGAAACTGGATTTTATTGTTTGTTCCCAATATGGTTGGCTTATTCTTCATGCCAGTTTTCCAATAAGAAGTTGAGTGAGTGATCTCAAACTTACTCATGGCTGGTTATATCATTTGTCCTTACAGGAGTATGTTTTGAGCTGGTTCTTCAGCTCTTTCATCCTAATTGATCCCTCTGTTTGAAAGACAGTTACTGATGATTTTCCTTTTCCTTACACTAAGTAAACCAGGATTTTCTGAAGCAGCCTTTCTCTGAACCTTTCCTACCTTCAGCTCCTTTCTGAAAACACTACAGGGTTGGGTTTTTTCTGCTTTTGCTCTGTTCTGTCTCCTTTTATGGCTGTATTGTCTTGGTGATTGCAGTCACTTGTTTTTCTTGTCCTGCTCTGACCCTTCCAACTGATGAATTCTTCACGATGTGATTTGATACTGTGACCTTGTGCTTTTCTATAAATGTCCCCATGATATCATTTCAATCAAGTTCTTGAGTATTCCAGCCTTCCCTTATGAGGCTGATGCCACTTCACTAAAGTTAAGTGCTTTTGGTATAATGGACTCCCTTGGGCTTTAATTTTCCCCCTTTTAAGCAGTCTTCAGGTGCATCATCTACATATGGACACTTCTATTTTTGTATAATTGTTTTGTATGTTATTAGGTCTCACTTCTATGAGATTCTTGCTATTGCCACACTATGGCAAAACTGAGTGATGTTTTAGCTGGTTGCTAAGATAAGCAGCATAAGAGGTGAGAGCAGGTTTGTGTACCATATTTGAGGTAAACACACCAGTGCTGATAAGTATATAAAACTAGAAGACCTGTAGTTCCTAACTGACCCTTATGACCACTAGATGGATATTTAGAATATTGAGAAACAGTTATTCTCCTCTGGACGTTTTTTCTACATACTTTTGTAGAGTAAGCAACTGAGATTCAGTGCTTTAGTTTATATTTTTATAGGGATCTCAAGTTTGTTGCTGTTAGTGTTTTTAATACAGACTGTATCTTGAATTTTTATGCCAAGTGCTATGTCATAGTGTGGTTTTGAAGAGCTAACTCCTTTTCCTTTAGGGATAAGGCGTAACTACCAAAACTAGTTGTGTCATGCTGTTGTTATGGGCCCCCTTGGACTGAAGTCTGGTTATTCATCTGCCTTGAACTATCTTGCTTATGGAAAAGTGTTTTAATCTGCTTTGATTGTCAAAAAGGGTAAGTAGAGTATGTTAAGAGTTGCAGTGAACTGCTGTGCTGAGCAGGGTGTGTGATCCCTTCAGCTTTAAGGGGCTCAAGATATGCCATGGCTGAGGTTTGTCTCTGGAACCATATTCTGGTTTAGGTCCATTTCTTTGGACCACAGAAATGGTCATGGTCAAGAAAATCAAGCTAGTACTAGTAATTCAAATACAGTTCAGAGGCTTTTAATAACTTTTTCAAGTCTCCACTCTTAGAAACTTCCCGTGAGATTGGTACATGATGAAAAGATAAGGAGGTCCTAGATTTTTAGCTGGATTAGTGTAGAAAACTCATCTTCTGTGGGGTGGTTGATGTTCAGAGACTTTTTGAATCCAGTGAGGTATATAAACAGAACAGAAAGTAACTTGCTTCAAACTTGTGTCTGTAAGATTACTTTTAGTATAAATGACTGCTGTGGAGTTTTGGTGGAAGAATAAAGTTGGCTTTCAACAAAAGCAGCGCAATCCCGATAGGAGTTTTTGTTGCTAAAACTACAAGGGTGAAGACTTGTGTATATGCACTGAGGAGAGTTTCCATTTTAAAATTACAATGGTATAAGTTTGCAAAAGGCAAGGGGAATATCATTATTTTAGAAGAATTATCTAGGAGTAAACAGTGTCAAGACCTCTAAAGTCTGGGGGCTTTTTTGGTGTGGTTGAAAGAGAGCAGTAGGAAGGATACCCAGTGCTAGTGTGCAGTCCACTGTTTAGGATTGAGTGTGTTAAGAATACACGTGGGGATTTCACAGTAATCAAGTGGTCAGATTGAGGTTCTTACTGTGTGTTTTGAAGCAAAGGATTAAATCTTGTTAAAGTTCTTTATGGAGGAAGTCAAGGTAAGTCTATATAAAAGAAAATGGAATAAATGAGACTAAATTTCTTTCAAAACTTGCTGGCTTCTTCCTAGCTAAATGTTAGAAGTTGTCTACCTTTCTATGCAAGCAGAGAATAAAGCGTGTTATTTTAACATGCTTTTCTTTAGGTCCTGGAGTCTCTGGTTTTCTTTAGTTCCCCAAATTCACTAATCTGATTCTGGTTTATGTATGTGTAGCACTAGCACAAGGAGCTGCTTTTAAATTTGTTCTTCAGATACCAAGATTAAAGGTATTAGCTTGGGGTGAAAAATACTGTTTGTATTTGGGAAACACTAGAACTCATGAGTTGTTTTGGTACCGGGAGGTATTGCATCATTTTTCTAGCTGACTAGCTGTTGTCATGGTTATAGTTGCTCTGTACTGTTCCCAGTGGAGATCACACCATAGATTTTTTTGAGGTTGCTTTGCCACGTGAACACATCTGCTACACTGTGTATCTGACTTTCAGGAAAATACTTTGATCAAGCATCACCTGTCTAGTTTAAATATGTAATTAAATAGTTCAAGTAAATATTTGCATTTACTAGCAAATGAGATGGTACCTTGGAGATTAGGTCTGTTGCAGTAATGAAGTGATGGAGAACAAAATGCAGCTCCTGAACAGGAATTCTTAACTCTGAAGTGCAGTAGAAGGTCATGTGAGGTGAAGTACAGTTTCTAGTACGAGTCATCAACAGGATAAGTAGTAGATATGTCTGCATTAAGCTTAGTTTTGCTAGGTCAAAAAATGTAGCTTGCTGACAGTGGATTTTTTGATAAACCTCTGACTAAACTTGTACTTTTGACTTTTAACAGTAAAACTGCAAAAATGTGAAGAGCTTGCCTTAGCCCAAGCTTTTTAGAGTTGCAGCTGCAGTACCCTATATAAAACATAAGTCTAGGTAGCTTCCAGTAGTTTGTTGGGGATTTTTTCTTTTGTTTTGGGGGTTTTTTGAAGTTGCAATACTGGTATGACACACTTCACCTAACAGCTGTTTTACAGAATCTTGAACTTGTAGTAATTAAAAACTTAACTGAGCTTATTCAGTGCACTTTAAAATGACCATTCTATCCCAGCTTGCACATTCACTTAATAATACTTGCAGGTTTTTAACTGCCTTTACATGACTTGAAGAAAACCAAGGCATCCACAGTTCTTAAGATGGAATTTTCTACTCAACCTGTGTATGTGGCAGACAGCACTGGGGTTCTGTGTGCTGATAACTTCAGTAGTAGTGTGACAAGCTTGTAAGCTTCAACCAAGTCTGTTAACTACTATGGTGCTCAAATTATATATAAAGAACTGATAAACTGATCTAAACTAAATTAAGTTTTCAGTTAATGTTTCCTTAAATGTAATTAAACCATTTTAGAGCAAACTTTAATTTTATTTTTTGATTCCAAATCCTTTCTTCTGAGCATTCTTAAGATCAATGGTAGGGGAAGCAAAAGTGCAGAATGCTTCAGAAACTGGGAAAGGAGAGAGGATCAATTTATTTCACTACTTTTGCAGCTTCTTGAACAGATTTGTCTTCTGATCTAGGACCACTACTTCCAGCTTCATGAAAGCCAGCAAACTCATCTGAACTGAGCTGAGTTGAATTGTGCTTAAATGCTGCAAGATATACAGGCCAGTTTGACAAAGGATATCTTTAGACTGTCAAACACTTCTACTCTAGTAGGGAAACACTTTCTGGTTTTAATTTGTAAACAGTACTAACATTCCTTTGGTAATACTCCAAAATAATTTGTGAAAAACTTGGTCTCTTTAAAATGCTTCTTTTCCCTAATCATACTATCACTTGGACAACTCATGATTTTAAGTGGACAAGTTGTAGCAAGGCCCTATGTGTAGACAAATCAGTTGAGACTTACTTGTGCATCAGCTGCCAGGCAAGGAATGATGTGAGTTTTGAAGGACAATGACTATTGTAGAATGGTCAAATGCAGATGCTTTTATCTTGGTGCCTTTTTCCAGTTCTTCTGTAGGTGCAAACCTTTAGTAATGCCCTTTTCCCTCTAAAAACAGAGAGCATGGAGCATGTCTTAGTATTAAGACCTATGACATTTCTTGCCCAGGATTTAGTGCAGTAGGAAAAAGAGCATGCTGTACATGTTAGTGTAAGGGGAAGGAGGAGAGGTAGATCTCGCACTTAGAGGTACTCAGGTCTCCATCTGTACTGGGGCCTGGCTCAGTGTGTCCCCTTCTCTGGATGCTCTAGTCCAATTCTGCACCTAGTAATATTTGTTTCTAAGCGTCCCATATGCTAAGGAAACTGTCTTACCTCAGCTTAGCCTGGAAAGTAAAACTAGAAGGCACATAGCTTATGTGGTCCCTTTTCCCATACAAGTATAGACTAGTTTGTCACAACTCAGAAATTCCACGTGATTGCTTGGGCCACCAAATACACATTTTTAGAAATGGAGACCATGGGCCAAGCAGTCTAAGCCCTGCAAATATACTGTCCTCCTGGGAAAGGGTTTTGCAGATTCCAGGTACTCTTCAGGCTAGATTGCTGATACTATATGAAGCTGCTTGATGTTTGTTTTTTTGTCTAGTTGCATTTTAACTATCTCAGCTTTCAGTTCTATTTTATGCTGATCAGTGTGCCCTTTGACTGTCTTCTAGACTATTGCATGTTGACAATAAGAAGCAGGAGAACTTTGTGATCTTTACAGAATTCTAACAAGAATATCATGGCATAAATTGTTTAGCAGGAGTAAAATTTTTCTGAACTTCAGCTAATGCTGGGCATCTCAGTTTCAGCTAGTGTGTTAAAACTTGTCCTTTTTAAAAGATGTACATTATGAGGGTATTTAGATTAAAATAGTAGGGTGAAAATAATTGTGTTGAAGTAGTGTTAGTGTACAAGTAGTATGAAATAGCTTAAATAAGATCTTAAAATGCATATGGCAGGTGCCTTGTGGCTTAACTGTCATGTCCCATTTTGTTTCAAGGTATACTTGTAACTGCTATGGTGTGTGCTTAGTGGCAGAAATCAGCTGTGCTTGAAGCATTGTCAGCATAGACCTTCACTGCAAATTCTTCATTAGTACACCATAATAAAATTGATTGAGAGGCTGAGACTCCTGATGTGCTCTAAATCTTTAAAATGTAAACAGTGTGATTTTTTTTCTTTAGATTTTAATTTGTTTACTTTTGCATAGTAGCTTGCCTAAAAAGGGATTTTTTTGAGAATGTTATTCACTGTACTTGTTTTAAGGATACTTAATTGAAACAGAATATGGACTTCAAGATTTGAAAGTGATTATATACTGTCCTAAGTGCTCAATGCATAGTGGTCATTGTGGTAAGCATTTACAAATTTTATTTGGATAGGGTAGCCCTTGTAAGTTCTCTGTGTGTTACTATAGAAGCAGAAATCACTGAAGTTGAATTTCCAAGGTTTCTTAAAATTAACTGTCTCGGAGCAAAAGCCTTGCTTTTTAAATTTTGCAAAGCTCATGTAGCTGGCACAGGAAGGTGTGTTTTCAGGGCATGCAAGTGTGCAGTTGGGTTAGTAAATGACTCTTAAGCTTGTTAAATTTAAGTACTTTGTACTTGAGCGTGTACTAAGTCAGGTGAGTAGGAGTGGATTAAAGGGATTTAATGGTACAGAAATACTTAATTTTGTAGTGCTGCATGTTTAACTTCTAAACTCACCTCAGATTTCCAGCTAAAGAATATATCCACTCTGTAAAATACAGTCTTCTGCTGAGAGTACCTAGAAGTGATAAATTATTTATTTCATCATCTGTGTATAAATGATCTTGCTGAACAATCTATGATTCTATGATTCTGCTATTCATATTCTAAAATACCTGAATTCCTTTTGCTGTCCCCTCTCCCAGGGAGATGACACATTGCCTGGAGAGTTCAAATAACCAAGTGAGGAAGTAAGAGAACTTTTTTGCCCTTTCTGTTACTGAGCCCAAGCTACTTTAACTGCATAAAGCATAGACCCTAGGCAGCTAAATAGCAATTTATGATCTTAAGTGGCTTGGGTACACTGAAAAGAACTTAATCCCATCTTTTGAGGATGTATTAAATATCTTCATTGAAATCCAAACTATTTGGTTGCTGCCTTATCCTTGGACAAAAAGTCTGTTCTGAATTCAGGTTAGCTTACCTATTCACTGTGATGTTTGAGCTCTCCAGGAGGTGTTCTCTCCCTGAAAGAATGTACAGCAGAAAGAATTCATTTGTTTTAAGATAAATTAACTCCCCAAGCCAACAAGGTACCTGGATGTCAAATGTAGTGTTTCTTTTGTCTTGGAATGATACAGTCTGATTCAGATTAAACTTTTAGGCTATGTTTAGTAAATGTCATACCTTTTAACTGCTTAAGGGGAGTTAGGAGGAATCCTTATGCAAATGCATACTTGCAATACCTGAAGTATGCATCCACTTTTAAAATCTTGACTACTAAAGACTCTGAATCCCAGTGTTAAATTGAGTATAGCACCACACAAACTTGTTCAAATGGCCTCCAAACATCTGTAGTGGACATAAGCGAGCATGTTCTTATGAGAAGAGAACAATTGTAGAAAATGGTGAACTGTTGGAAATGGTAGCTTGTGTACATGTCATGTTCCTAGCAGGAGCATTTTATCAAGGGTGATACACTCCAAACTGGGAGTTAACACTGAACAAGTCAATGTAGTGACCTTGTAGGCTTGTATTAATATGTTTGTTCTAACTAGATCCAGGAGGTAGTTATTTGTGGCTGTTAAAAGAGCACTTTTTCCCTACACATATATAAAAATAAAAATGTTTTCCTGTACCTCCTCTCCAGAAGCAGAGCACAGGGGGCATTTACAGGGAAGGATGATGTTGAATAATGAACATCATGAGGACTGAAGTAATACTGTTCAAAATACTGCTACTTAGCAACAAGTTTATGGAGGTTAAAATACTTTTATTGTATGACCCTTTTTTAAAGTCACATTCTTAGTTAAAACTATCTTAATGCTTTTGGAACATTACTTTTAAAATCAGGGGTTGAAGATAATAAACTCAGACTCGACTTAAAAATTATTAGCTACTTAACTAGGATAAGTTGCAAGTCTCCTATTTTTTCTGATTTGTTGCCAATATATTATTTGACAAATCTAGAACCCGATGTAGATGACTTTAACATAGGCTTGCTATGTCAGAATACTGTTTGAGAAAGGATTTCAGTGTTGGGGTTGTGGATCACAATTGCTTAGACCCCTCCCAGACACTGGGGTGGAGGGGAGAAGTCATTGTATGGATTAGGCTATAAATGGAGTTTGTACAGATTCTTCTGACTTGCCACAGTTCCTTTCACTGGCATCCAGCCATTATTTCAAATGGGTATGAGCTTGAGAGTTAATCACAGAGTCCTTTCTTTGTGATCACTGATTTTTAAGGACAGATAACCGTTGTCTTTACGTGGCCATCTGGTGTGTAAGGAAAGGGTGGATGGGCAGATCCAAGCAAGCCTTATCCTGGCTCACTTTGCTATCATCTTCTCCAGTTGCTTTCTGACACTCTTAATTCATAGTCCTGTCTTATGCATATTTAGGATGATTATGCATTATGTGCTAGGTAATAAGGTGTAAACTTCTTATAAAGGGTAAGGTAGGTTACACCTTCCAAATCTGTGTAAAAGTGCATGGTTATACATAAGACTGATACTGACTGTAAACAAGTGAACATCCTCGCCCACATGAAAGTTGGATTCTTCAGTACAATGCTTGCAACAAACTGAAGACTTCCAGTCCTCTGACTTGCATTGCTAGTTATTCACCAGTATTAATTGTTTCTCATGTTGTAATGTATTTGCAGGTTATGCAACAGCCTGAGGGAATTGAAGTTGCAAGTTTAGTTTTTACTCTTAAACATACTTGGCAAGAGCTCTTAAATTTACTGTGACAGTTACTGTATATGTTGGCTTTTGTCCATGTGCTTTATATGGCCACTGACAGTTCTGCAGACTTGGATTCTCTCCTTTGAACAGTTTAACTCCTCTCAGTTAAGGCACTGTCCTTTGAAATGTGTTCTGTCAAAGCAGCACAGTTTTGGAGCTCTTTCCCCTTGAGAGGGACAGACCACTTGGCACATCAGTTGGTAGCAGCCATTGAGCTTTGTCTGGTAGACGGGGTGCAGTGGTTGCCACTGGGGCATATGGAGATGGTTGTCACCAGGAGGCTTCAGCATCCTGGGTATGGCCTGATGCTGTATCACGCTGCCAAGTAGCCTTTCCATCTACCTGGCAGTGGTACTTGCTGGAAGTGTTGTGCCCTGTTTCCTCCACTGAAAAAAGTGGCAAATGGAAGGAAGCATCCCAAGGGCTGTTAGTTGGACAGCACTGTTATATTTCCTTCCCACTCTAAAATTATCACATAATGGCAATGCTGATAGAATATTATATTAATAATACTGATTGCTTAAGTTTCATAGTCTTCTAGACTTTGTTGGAATGCTTTATAATGGTTGTCTGTTGTGCATTTGTAGAGTTTAATTTTTACTTACGTGCTACATGCTGGGATTTATTCTTGGTTTTTGCTTCATGTGTTCTACTTCCTGGGAATGTTTGACTTGCACTGCAAGCCCTAGTAAACCACCTTTCAGCCTTTACTGTTGCCACCCTTTGCAAAGAGTAAGAACTTCAAGAGCTAATATTTGAGATGTTTTTTTCTGCCTTGCTCTGGAGTAAAATTACTTAATTTGACACAATTAGCAATAACTTAAGTATTCTCTTTACCCAAAACAGTAGCAAGGAAACTTTTGTGAGTTGGGAGGATAACATGAATATATTGCTCATATCAAACATTTCTCATAACTTAATCAGTATGCAAGTACCCAAAGCCTTGCTTCCCTCAGAATTCAAGGCACCGGCAACCCCTTCAACTGTCCCCTCTGTTGTCCTGCAGAGGCCAGCAGTGTCAGGTCCCATACTAAAAGCAGAATATAAATGTAAGCTTGAAGACACAACTTGAAGTTTGAGGGAGCTTTTGACTGGGTGGCAGCTGCAGCTTGAAGCACCTCATCTCACAGAAGTGAGGTGCCTATAGTAGCAGCTTGTGATTCGTGTCTTCCCCTCTAACAGCAGCCTGGCCTGGCAGAATGTACTTGTAACAAAATATTTGTGGGCTTAATAAAGGTGGAGGTTCACAACTATTGCCCAGAAAAGTGCTGTCAGGAGGGTGAGCATTCTTCAGATGGCTTAATGTAGTTAATGATCAGTATTTTCTTTCCAGATAGGGACATTATTTGTGTGTAACATTGCCCCTTGCATTAAAAAAAATCTGCTCAGCTTTTTAACTGAAGACAGTAAACACTGTTGCATCAGGCCAGGACTGTCCTTAATCAGCAATTTTTATTTCCAAAGCATGATTAGGAGGACTAATGCACAAATATTCAGCATATGTACTTTTTTTTTTGTTTAGGCTTGTTGAATTCTTTTAAATGGGCAAGGAAAAGGAAACAGGGTAAAAGTATGCTCTTGCCTAAGCAAAGGAACAAACTAGAAAAACAGATGGTGCTAAAAATAGTCTATTACCAAGGTCTAAATATGGCTGTGATTTTTTTATGTTATAAATAATGCAGCTATAAATCCTGCAAGATATCAATAAGTATTGAATTAACTCCAAACTGATGAGTGTTACAGAACCTTTTGGCAGCTTTCCAAGCTTGGTGTTGCCCTTCATTCACAGGATCAATGTTTAATTCCTTAACAGGGGAAACCTGAAGAATTCATCCTCTTTGAATGGAAACAGAGATGCAGAGAGCTTGAATGAGTAGCTACAGGCTAAGGCATCCCATTGCAATGGAAGGGGAGCTGTGCTTGATGAGTTCCTGCTAGGTCGCAGCCAGGATGAATCTCCTCCTTTCTTTTCTGCAATGCATGAACAATCAAAGGCTCCTTTTTTATCTATTGTTGCCATGGAGGGCATCCATTTAAAGTTCAAATTCCAGCAGGCTTAGGAAGAAGGAAAGGAGATAGGAGTAGGCTGGGCTGGGAGATGATAGGCAAGCATCACAAGTGAGCTGAAGACAAGCCAGCACTTTGTCCTGTGACAGGATAGACCAGGCTGGGGCTACTTGGTTTTGAATGGAAGTTTTGGGCTAGTGAATGAAATGCTACTGAGGTAGTAGGGGTAGAGAGCATCTGGCATTTTGCTTTCTTTGCATCAGCAGAGAGGGTCACAATGTGAAATTAGGCCTAAAATGGCATATAATGAAGTGAGCCCTTGCTGGAGGTTCCCTGTGTTCTAACAGTGAAGGAATATAAGCCTTGAGGTTAGTGAAGGAAAGGAAATCTCATTAAGGATAGAGGTTTTGCCCTTCTTTAGTAAATGGCTTTCTGTAGCAAATACCTTGCAAGTAGCTGGAACTTCTCAGGGCTCTTCAGCAGTGTGTTGCTTAGCTGTACCTGAAACCATCTTTGGATGTTTATGGTACTTTTCTGTAAGCAATGTGCTAATAAGAGGAGGAGACAGCTTAATATCTGCTGCAGATTTGCTTTTCCTTTCTGTGCAAGTTCCTGTATATACAAGTAAGTATTTGCTGTTGAAAGAGCTAATGAGTACCAGACCAGCTGTGTTTGACATTGAGAGAAGGGGCCATCTATTAGCTCATGAGCCAGGTTTCAGCCAGCTGTGGATATTTTCTTTTTTAATTATTACTTAGCCTGTCATAAAATTGGATTATGCTAAAATTATTGGTGATGTTTGGAATACAGTGCAATATTGAGTTAAGAGCTATGGTTCAGTGTTATATGTAGGGTACTTACAGCTAATGTGCCTAAGCTGCACCAGAGGGTTTAAAGAGTGGTGAGAGCACTTTTCCTCAGGTTTTACCATCTGGGTTTGGCAGGTGGCAGGGGATTAGGGCTTTTTTTTTTCCTTGCTCTAAATTGCAAGAGATTGTGGTAGCAGAAGAGTTGAGTGGAGTTTAATCATTGATATGGGATTTTTTCCAGATTTCTTGGCAAAACAATTAAATCCCAAGTTATTTTTTATATTTTAAATTCAGAGGTGTAACTAATTTTATCTTAAGGCAGTTGTGAGGGGGGGTTCCCTTAATGTTTAGTATTCTTGTAATAATATAGTATTTTAATAGATTAGTGTATCTTTATAATACCAGATTGGAAGAACTCTTCTTTCTGAAAGTAGGCTTTGGTCTTCCATACTCGGAACATTATCTGCTATGAAAACTCCCTTGCTTTTTGACAGTTGCTTTCTGACTTCATCTTTCATCATCTTCTGAAAGACACCAAAACCAAATTCATTTGAGATTTTTTCCCTACAGAAAGGTTTATTAAAATTACTTTGGAAAGTCTGAAGTTTAACTGTCACTTTGTCTCTTGTTAGTCTTTGCATTGCATGGATCAGTTCCTGCTGCATGTGTATACTGGTACAGAGGTGTGATAAAAGCAAAACAGATGTCTCAAGCATGTGAAAATGAACTGATTGGAATGTATCTACATCAATTAGTCATGTCAATTCCTTCTTCCATTAGGATGGGAAATAGTCTTGCTCTTTTTCAAGGATATACAAAGTATAGAGAAGGTTGTGCGGGTTCTCTTAAGCTGCTGTTAGATGCAGGTTCTAATGGGATACAGTTATAAGCAGATGTTTTCTGCAGAAGTGATCTAGGAGATAGATGATGGTTTGGTGGTGTTAGATGCAGATAATCAAATAGCCAATCTGTTCATTAACTGAAAATACTCAGTTCTTTATATGCTGCTAACAACACATTCTTCTGGAATAATATTTAAGTATTGCCAGAAGTTTAATTTTAAATAAGACTTCTGAGTTTCTAGATTTCAGTTTTCATTATAGTAGTAACTATGTGACTAAAACTTAAAAGGCTTTTATGGTATGCTAGGAAGCTTGCAAGTTGTGGTAGTATAAACAAATTTCAGTCTTTTAAACAAAGTGTGTGTAATACTTGGGCTTTTTGAGTTAGAACTTTTTCATGCAAACTGATTTTTATTACAAAATATGGGAAAATGGAAGTTGTCCATGCAGTGAGGAGTTGACCTCAAGTTTTAGTGTTACCACAATGCTTTAGGATTTTGAATGTTGACTTTCTTACGCAGAGGTTGTGTGTACTTTGCTGCTCTTCTGACTTGCTGCCATGTGTTTTAAAACATGTATTGTTGTTCTTCAGTACAGCTGAAAGGTAAAGGACCACGTATGTGGTTTCCTGACCTATTTTTTTAAAACAATATTGAGCATCAACTGCTGGAATGTTGCCAGATAAGGTATTTGAACCAATAAACAAACTTGTCCTAATAGTATTTATCAAACAGAAGTTTTAGCACAAGCTGACTCGGTATTGAATAGCAGGCTTGCCACTTGATGTCAAGAGAACTTCCCGAGCCTTGTAGCTTCAGAAGTGTACAGAGTGGTCCAAAATCAGAGACTAGGCTAGAAAAATGCGGTACAAATATCAGAGATTGAAGGTGAGCAGTGCTAATTCTGTTCTTTCTAAACAAATGTGTTCAACTTAGTTGTCTCTGGAAATAATTAGTGGTGAGAGTTCCACCTACAGTTTGAATTAGAATTACTAATTACTAGAATTTGTTAAATTGATGGTTTTGCATTGTATTCAGAAAAAGATTCATAACAGCACTTGTACTTTGGCTGCATGTATTGTGTATACCCATGCATCCCTGTGTCTGCTTGTATGACAGCTTAAGGCTTTGTTCTGGGCAAGTGTTTGAGTGGAAAACTGGCCTGAAGAAGGGGAAACTGTTCCCAAGCTAAGGTTGTTTCCCTTTCTGTCCCATCCCCCTTCCCTGGCAGAAGTGAACTTTATGGCCCAATTATAGAATCCCTTAAAATGCTAGTTATGATGGAGTGCCAGTATAACCCAATAATATAGGTGAGGCTGACATCTGTCAGTAACTAATGAGGGCAGCCTTAGAATCAGGATTTGGAGTTTACTTCTCTTAATTTCTTATGAATTTGACCCATCATATCAGCTTGCTTTTTAACCTCATGTCAAATATTGAAATGAACATGCTAGAACTTTAAGAGAAGTTGGTACATGGGTGTACTCTGCAAAAATCAGTGCATATGTGATTCAGTTGTGAAAGTAATAATTTGCAGCTCATAGCAAAGTCATGATGGAGTAAGACCTTGGTTGTATTGCTCAGGAATAGAAGTTCTCTATAAAAATAGATGACATATAAATGGCAGGAAATTAAGCCAACATGGTCACGTTTTGAAGCCACAAGGGTCAAAATCCTGTCCTGTGTTCCTCTGGTGCATAATCAGTCAAAGTTATAGGTCAGTTACTTGAGAACAGAGTTTGGCATGGTAAAGTGGATTAATGTCACTAATTTTAGGAGTTTTGTGGAAGTGCAGATACAACTTTTTCTCTTGCTTGAATTAATTTAAAATCTAGAAACCTAGTAAAACTCCTGGGTTCAGAGGTAACTGTGTTGTTTTAGAGCTGATTGTAGTATGGAAGTCCATGGATTCCTGTCAGAAGGGTAATGCGTTAAAGACTTCGGCTACCCAGGATGGTCTTTGGTTTTGGATCTTGAAACCTGAATGCTGAGAGATGATAATGCAAGCAGTCATTCTTATTATGCTTGTATTCTTATTATTGTAGTGCTCATTTTGAGCAAGTGTGAAATATGTTGTTGTGTGTGCAGCTCATGTTAATGATGTGAGCATGCTACCTTATTTCCCAGTTTAAAATGCAGAAAATTAGATGCATTTTTATAAAATGTATTAATTAGACACTATTTTATAGAGACTTAGTTTAAATAGTTTCTTCATATTATTAATGAAAATAGTAATATGCACTTCTAAGTTGCTTCTTGTTTCCAGAGCCTGTGTTTCTTTTCTGAAAAGAAAGGTGACAGTTCTTGAATTGGGAAAAATGGAGTGACTCTGGCAAGACATGAATCATTTCTTTTGGGGGCGAGCACGTGCTTACATTGTTTCCCTCTGTACCCTTCTATACAAAACCAGATGTGTTCATCCTTGTATGAACACAAATTGTACAGCTGTTTTTTCATCATACTATCTCATTAATGCTGTTGACTGATGTGAATTTGCCATGCTGAAGCCTCTCAAGCTTGTGCAGCTTGAGCACCATAAAGGCCCAATTCTACATTGTTCAGCTCTTCAGTTTATCCATAAGGTGGGTAAATCCACTAGCCATATTAGAAGTGTGCTGAGTCAAGCAAGGAGTAGAGAAATAATTAGATGAAGGTGTACAGACAGTTGTTTCTGTTAAGGCAGAGCAATTACTTTGGTGTTGCAAGAGACCCCAGCCTGCAGCAGGTGCCCAAGGATGGACAGAGCTAGAACCCATCTTCCTGGCCACTCTTCCTGCTATTTCAGTGCCCTTTTGAGTCTTTTTTTTTTTTTCCTGTGGTGCCTCTTCCCCTTTGAGGAAACCCCTGTTGTAATGCATCAGTGCATTTCAGATGAACACTGCTGCTGTATCTAGTAGTTATCTTGTTTGGCTTCGTCTTTCTCCCTGGCCAAAGTTGTCTTCTGTATTAATCAGCTGAGCAAAGCAGATGTTGTCATGATCCACTTTCTTTGATTAACAGCCAGTCCAGAACAGTTAAATCTACAGTGTGAGCCTTTTCTGGTTTAGTTAATGGAATAATTCATAGCATCTGTAGGTATTTGTGTGCTGGACTGGTCTATGAATGGTTGAAACTTTTTCTGCTTAATTACATGCAGGTGAAATAGGCCTGATGTTTGTAATTCCATATTCTTGTAATAAAAGCTTGCATGATTTATACTTGCAGGAAAGGTAAAAGGTTGCAGTTCACAAATCCCCTGAATTAGAAAACGTAAAATGCCAGCATACTAATTGAAATTCCATATTATAAACTTTTAAAGCTGCAGTTTAATGTTGGCCTGGTTTTTATATAAGGGGAAAAAATGCTATATATGGTCACACTCTTCATGTTAGTATTGGTGTAGAATCATATTCTTGACTGTATTACAAGTAGTACTACATTAACTCGTTTATCTTCCAATTTGTCTTTAAAAACAAAAGTTAACCCCTGTGAGTGATGCTGGACTTGTAGAAACTACTACACAACAGTAACTGAGTTTCCTGTACTAAATTGCACCTATCTGACCAAAATTTAACTGAGAAAGTAATTTTAAAATGATAGTAGTGTTTTATCTGCTTATATTTGGTTTAAAGGAACACCTTTAGACTGCCAAACTTTTCTTTAATCTGCTTAAATTCCTTAGTTTGTTACCTGATGTTGGAAACTTAATTGAGCACATGTACATGCTAAGCACTTCAGGGGGTGAGCTCTGGGGTGGCCTGAGGGTTTTGCCCTCTGTTGTTTAGATGGTCTTTGTGAAGCACTGCAAGAAAAAGCTAGGGACAGGATATTTAGTTTGAGTGGGAAATGTAATTTCATATGTGGAGTGCCTCTCGTAAATAATTTTTATGTCTGAATTTGGGGTAAGGAGGAAACCAGGTGTTCAGGTTGAACTCACTCAGTGGTGGTTGTAACCCCTGCTTTAACTGGGATCGGCTGTGCCTGTGACTTCACACATGCCTATTTGGAATTTGGGTCCTACGAAGTTTCCTAGCTAAGTAAGGAGGCTGCTGTACAGCTCTGAAGACTGCAGTACATGAGTTCCCAAAATCTCCCCACCAGTGCAGGCAACCAGGGTGTGTGGACTGTAGTGGTGTGTTCAGGCAGAGAACTGGACCCCTGATCAACCCCAGTCCTAGTGCACTTTGTTTCTCTCATTTGTGGACTTCAACTGTTCTAATGGTTTCTGTCAGCTCACGTGATGAACAGCCTTGTATTCTTGCCTATATGAGTATAATTAGACAAATTCAGCATTTCACTTAAATATTTTTACTTCATTAAGCCATAGTATTTAACTGATAGCAGTAAATAAAAAGCAAGATTAAATCAAGTTCATACAGCTAATAAACCTTATAAGGATATTGTGGCACAATTTAGAATATAAGCATAAAAATCTAGGCCAATAAATAGATCAACTTTCATGGTAGACTACACCAGAAAGCTGCATGCTTAAATCTAGAACAGTCTGGCTAGTGGAAGATGAAAGCCTGTTACTTCATGATGCTGTTTAGCATCTGATGTGAAATGAGTTGATGTCAGTTTACTTCTCTTCCTGGGCATCTACATCTAAAAAATTAAAATAACCTTTGAAGATAGAGCTGAGACAAAGTACTGAACAACTTTCATTTCAAGTCATAGCCATATTGCTGCATGTTAGCTTGTATTGATTTTTAACTAGGTCTTTGGCTTTGCAAATAGAATTTACTTTATTTGACTATAAGTGCACCAGTAGTTTTATCATGTAAGGAATATTATAGTTAAGGTCTTAATTACATGGCAAAATGGTAGAGGTTGTTTGCTTTCTCATTCATATCCAGCATTCATTTTTTTTCTTTCATGCTTCCTAGTTACAGATGATGAAATAAGCATTGCATTTTTGAATATAGAAATACATTTCACATTTCCAGGAAAATGAGGGATAACTGCAGAGATACAAAAATGAGCAGCATGTTCGGTTCCCAAAGTGAATTTGATCCAGAGATTAGATTTTGCCCATGAAGGTGTCAGGAATTTTCTAGGGATTTGATCTGGTTTCCATGAAGACATAAATAGAAATGTTTTTCTAACTACTTTTTCTGTAGCTCAATGCAAGGGGAGGGGATGGGGGGGGGGGGGGGGGGGAGGGGACACAACAACCACAAAAACTTAAAAAAACATTCTCTTGGATATTTTCAA
>JANIJG010011516.1:4458-24723 GCA_024611175.1 Megaceryle torquata | reverse complement strand
GGGGGGGGAGGATGGGACACAACAAACCAAAACCATTACAAAAAACTTCTCTTGGTTTATTTCAGATACATGGTTTAAAAATCTGCAGTGTTTTTTGAGCTGACGTGGTTTTCTAGATACTTGAAAAATAAAAAGTTGTAGTAATACATGATTTTTAAATTCATTTGAACAGGGAGAAATTCTTTCCCAGTTAACTTTGGCTTTTAACTTTTTGAGCATCTAAGCAAGCCTCCAGCATATAACATTATGAAGAATAATATATTGTTTTCCTTCTGTCAGCACTGCTTCATACCAACAAAGTATTAATGAAGCAGTATTTCTGCTCAACTGCAAGCTTCTTAAAGCAAAGGTTATTTGTGAATGCTGAAGTGTTCCCAAAATGCTTAGTGCTATGCGAGACAGAAGTCAGTCAAAAGTCAAGAGCTTTTAGTCCACAGCAAGGTTAATTGTTACATAAACAAAGCATTTTTCTTACCTGTTTTACTTTATGCATAGTAAAAGAAGCAGGGGTTAGGACAGTGATGTGATATTCTAATCTATACAACCAGCTGACACTTCTAATGCTTTTCAGTAAACACTGTATGTGTCTCCAGTTTGAATTGTCCCAGGTAATGATCTGACTGCAAGTAGCTGCATGAAGTGAAGATTGAGTTTGCAAGGAGGGACATTGCTCACATCTGTTTGTGGTAGGATGTGATGTCAGTCAGGTGATAGTATGTTCAGAACACAGTTTTCAATGTGATTCAATGAGCTGCTTAGGACCAGTCTTTTGTGACAGGTTGTTTTTATAGCTTGAAGTACTTAATTCTCTTAGTTTTTATAATTTCAAGTCCTTCCTTAAGTGTCCATCTTAGCTTCCTTAAATGAAGTATCTTCAACATAATAAATTTGTACCATCTTTGGACTTCATTTTTGCTAAGGCTAAACATTAACTTCATTGAGGGTGGCTTAACTTCTGAGATATGAATGCATCATGCTGTATGTTATGCTTCTGATCTAAAATTTCACTGTGGTATGAGTTGCCATCAGTAAAGGCATTTGGTTTTTAGCAAGCCTGACTGTTCTACAGGAAGCAGAAGTCCAAGAAGTGAAATAAGGACCTGTGAAGCCTTCAAAGGGAAATGAAGCCCATCTAACTTACTCCTTCCCTGTCTCTATCAACTGACTAAATACAGGGAAGCAACAGGGGAAAAAAAACCCATGTGTTTCTCTATGCTTGGGCTGCTTTTTCAGTGTTTTATGCTTGGACTGGTTGCTGACATTCCAGCATCTCCTTGTCAAGCTGTATTACCCCCATCTTTCATATCTCTCTCCTAGAGACCTTAACAATCAAGAAAACTACATGCTGGTATCTCTTAAAGCAGCATCTCTTGTGTCACGCAGTCACAAGCAAAAGTCTCAGGATGGGGCGGAAAGCAAGCCAGATTACTAGTTGAATTAGTCTGAATTCCCTTGCTTCCTAAGCCTATGGCTTCAGGGAGTAGCCCATCCTGTTGTGATGACTAGTGCTGAGAAGCAGTAGGATAGGCTTAGGGCTTCTGGTGGTTTCAGGCTTCCTCTGCTTGTCACTTTGTGCCAGCTGCTGCAGCTGCATCTCTTCAGAGCAGCTGTATCCTCCACCCCCACTCAAAACTGAGGGGGGGGAAATGGATGGACTTGATCAGTGATGGGGGCATGGGCAAGAAGCATGAGAACTGCTACACTAGGTTTTCATGCACATAAATGACTTATTTTTCCCTTGACTACTGTAGCAAAAGCTCCAGTTTCGTTAGTAAAACAAAACCAACCTTTTTATTGCTTTTTATATTTAGAAAGTGATGTATTACAGGTTTCTGAACTGGAGGTTTAGTAAAGAGTACAGACATTAGCTTCCTTTCAAGCTACACTGGGCCTTTCTTGTTTGCTTTGTATGGCAAGGGTCTAGAGAGATTTCTTTTATTTCCTTCCTTGCCATTGTTTTCAGCACAAAGTTGGGTGGTTTTTTTCTTAATATTCAGACATTTTATCGCCTCACTTCTTTTAAAACTGAGTTTTTTCTTTTTCCATCACAAAAGAATACTTTCAGCTGATTGAGTTCTATCCATTGCCAACTGTGGACTCTTTTGTCTTGTTAGTCCAGCATCCTTTATAAAATGAGGACCATTGAGCAAGTACTCGCAGGCTCCCCACTGAGCACAATTGTGCTTGTAAGGTGTGGTACTGTACCAGTGTAACATGTAAAGCCCCAGTTAGAGGGCTTGAATGCATTGCAATTTCTACCTTTTGCTTTGTGAAAGAAGTGGGATTGTGCTGTGAGATAATAAATCCACCTATTTTTAACTTGGTGTGGTTGTGACAAGTGGGTGAACAAAGAACCAGTTGAATGCCCTTGCTGTTGTGTTGAAACCGGCTAAAAGTTCCCATTCAAGTGGCTTCAGCATAGTACAGCTAACAGGCAATTTTCCATTTATGTACACAAACCTTCTAGAGAGACAGCTGTGTGGTTGGATTAATTTCTAGCAGTAAATTGAATAAAAGATATTTTGAAGGGGGACATGGGAATTCCTTTTTAAAAGCAGAATGTTCAAAGCCTTCCTTTATTTGATTCCTTTATTTCCCAATGCCTACTGTAAGATTTAGAGCTGAAAATGTTGTCCCTGATATGGAGTTACACAAGAGGAGATGTGTTCTTTTTCGAAGTGATGAGAGAATTGAAATATACTTTAACGCTTTCTATTTCAAAACTGTATTGTCCTGCTTTTAGGTAAATGAGAGAAATTCACACCTCTTAGTCACAAAAAGGGGTTCAAATGTTTGTACTTGAATAAGCTGTGAACCTATATAGAAATGTTTTGAAAATAGGGATGTGTTTTATACCAAAACTTTGCATAGGGGAGTGAAATTTGGAAGTAGAAAAGATTTTCATTATGCAACATTATCCATTTTTTTGAATGCAAGTCACATGCAAAACCAAATGTGGGTTTTAAGCATAGCTAACAAAGACTTGGAATTCCTCCTGACAGAACTACAGGTCAACAGTTTTGTTTTGTTTTGTTTTTTCTGGAAGTTGCAGTGTTGAATGCAGGTCTTGCAGTTGCATAAATCATCTCCTAAATGAGGTCTTGTTTGTGTCTATCCAAGGAGACTGGATTATCCCTTCTAGATCACCCAGGCCTGAAACCTTTTGCTTGTTAACAAGTTATTTAATGTATACTATAACAAAGCTGTTTGAGCAGAAGAGCTGTGTACAATATAGACAAACTTCTGATCAGTAGTGAAGTGTTGTTCCATTGAGGTGTTAGTGTGTGATGCAGGCTTGGGGAATACTGCTGCAATGCCTTACCTATAGAGAGATACCAGCAATGGTGAAGCACCATCCCATACTAGTACTGCTCTTCACACCTCAGCCTAGTTGTACTGCGATTGATCTCCAAAACTCAAGCATTTTGGTTTTTACCTTTACCTGAGCTTTCCCCTCAAACTTTCTACATAGGTTTGATGTAGGGCTGCCCAAGGAGCTATGTGAACTTGCAGAGTGGCAGTTGGCTTGTTGGCAAGATGTGCCACATGTAACATTGACCCTGACAGGGTGAGGCAAATCACTTTATTTCAGTGAGATTTCCTCATTCTCCTGTCTTTTATCCAGGCAAGGCTGACTAATTCAGATTCCTTCTGAACTGGTGAAATATTGTTTAATAAGCACCCAGAGATAATGGTAAGCTTCTCATGTGCCTGCTGATGTGCATTGCTGAATTAGAACAATTATCCAGTGCTCTGGAAGAGCATCTGGAATATAGCATTCTAGGAATGTTGCAATGTTCCTGTTTCATCTGAACATATCAACAAATATGAAATACTTGAGAAATGACAAACTGGGGGAGGAAGCGGAAAATGGGTGTGAAAGTTGGTCTTGTTCCCTGTGGATCTACTTGTAATAAAATGATTGCCATGTGTATGAGAAACTGGAGTCACTTAACCAGTAAGCTATTGAAAGGTCACACAACTTCTGTTCTCCTGGGTCTTACCACCTCTGTTCTATTTCACCCTCCCCTCACTGTGTGCTTGTATGAGGCAGAATCTGGAAGTTTCTTATTTATTAAAAATCTAAGTTCTGTTGTCTGTATGCATCTGTTTTGTCTTAAATGCTGTTTCTAGATTGTACTCAAGGATCCCTTAACCAAAGTTCTTCATGTAACTATATTCCTTTATCTGAGGGACAGAGGTAGCACATTTACTGAAGTTTTTTTTCCTTTTTCCTTTGTCTAAGTAAAGGTGAGTGCCTCTGGTTTTAATATACTTTTCATTTAAACAGAATTGCTCAGATTCCTGAGCTCTTGTTCAAATGGTACCCAAATGTAACACAAACTAAGGTGACTCTGGAGGAAGACACTTCCAGGGGAAGTTTGGGTTTTTCCTCCTGTTTTGAGGTTACCCAAATGTACCAGTTGCATTGTAGACTCTGACTGAGGTGTCACCTCAGGGCTCATTGTTTGCATGTTTGGGAACTTTGAGAAATTAATTGTTGACTAGGCTGCAGTGCAGCTGTTTGACCTAAATGCTGATGTTACCAAATGCTATGCTCTGGATTTGTCAGAGAGCTAATACATCAAACTGGGCATCTGTGGTTCCTCGTTTAGTTGACTAAAGCTAGGCTTTTGGATCTTTCTGCACAAAAAACGGGACTGGTTGTTTTTCTCACTAATGGAAATCTATATAGGCAAAATATCTGTGCAAAACCAGATTGCTTAGTAAGTAAATGCTGTTCTTCCTTCTTTGTGCCGTTGTTGTTTCCAGGATTACTTTACTAATCATGTGGCACTCTGATTTTTTGACATACACTCGGTTCATTCAAGAATTTAAGGAATTTATTCTGCTGCTCCAGTACAGTCATGGTTAATATATATCTTTTTTTTTAATTGCAGACTTTAAAAAATTCCAAAAGTCTTTGCTCCCTTGACTATGAAGATGATGATGATGACACACAAATGAAGACAATTGTGTCATCCCCATGTGACTCAAATGATCTTATGAACATCATCACCCCTGGTTCCAGTCCGATGAAAGAACAGCTGGATGAAGTAAGGCATCACGGGTCATGCCAAGGTAGCTTCAAAACAAGGGATTATAAGAAAGCAGCTGCAGTTTGTGAAAGCGATGAGGACACAAGTGATTGTGAGAGCACTGAAGAAGGCATCTTTCCTCTAGACTGTGGGGACTTGGACCTAGAGCAGATTGAAAACAACTGAGACTCAAAGTTGTATGCTAGAATCAGAGTTGTTCTAAATTAAAATGATAGAGGATTACCTTTGCCATACATAATCCATGTCCCTGAATCTCTGTATCGCCTACCTTGGGCCTGTGTTAGAAGAAATGTTTCAGGTGGGGGAAAAACTTGAACCATTGTTACCTGTTTAGTTTATTGATCAATATGTGGATGACAACAAAAGTAGGAGGTTAAATGTTATTTTGAACATTAAGGAAGAATTTTGATTAAAAATTTCCTAACAGATATTTTGCATTTTTATGGCTTTTACAGTTCTGGAGAAAAAGCATCTCTATTTTGAAATGAATTTTCAGAAGGGCATTCTATAAAACTAAATCTGTCTACAGTGATTCTGGTGCGGGTATATGTTGCTTTTGTTAAAGAGCTTAATGTGAAAAGTGAATTGCATAATGAAATTGGTAATAAACCTTCAGATAGAACTCTTAAATACCTGGTTGACAACTGGTCCAAAATATTTAACTGCCATCTTCAACAGTGTCTGGTTAAACACAAACAAGCTGTCATAACATGTACAAATGTTCTTTTCATACATTCAGGACTTTTGATCAAAATATGGTAGTGACCTTAAAGGTTAACATTTTCCATTATTTTACTACTTGAATTGTTTTCTAGCCTGAAGCAATGCTAATTTAGGTGGGATAAAACTGCAAGTAGCTGCCCACCTACTTGGTCATTATGTTTTCTGTGGTTCAAAAGAATGTACAACAAGAGCACTTGAACTTTTAGACAGGGACTTTGTAATGATCAATTCCCCAGGAGGTGATCCCTTCAGCAATACTAGAAGGAAAAATAGTCCTTGAATTAAATAAAATGACATTTTGCTTTGCACTTGTGTCTGCTTATCAATTTTACTAGTGGAAAATGTGTAGTCTGTGGCAGATTTTGTAATATGGTACCTATGTGCAGAACTGGATGGAGGGGAGAGGAGAGGGTCATTTGAAAAGTGACATCAAGTTAGTCTGGAGAGTAAGTTGTGCTGGATCCCAAGACTGTCTCGGTTGATTACACTGTCATCTCAGATGTAATACTGTATTCATTGCAGAATATTGCAATACATACTTATTTTGTTAGTTCAGCTACAATAAGGATTTTCCTGAAAAAAGGGGAAATTAATGTTGAAATGGCTTTCAAGTGGACAGAAATTGGGAAGCTTCGACTGTTGCATTTCAGTGCATCATGTTAGTGTGCTTAAATGAGCTAACTCCCACTGTAACTTGTGCCATAAAATCAAAATACAGGAATGTATTTTAAGTCAGCTAATGGAATATGATTAATATCAGACATAAGTATCTTGAGGCATGTGACAAAGGCTGTGGCAAGGTATGACACAGGCTCCAGCCTTGTGATTTGCGTTAGCCTTTGATCACAAGGAGAACTGGCCTTTAATTACTCAACTGCCTTACATAACTTGGTAGCTATACAAAATTAAGTTTGTGGAGCTAGTAGGAAGCTCTAAACTTTTTTCTTGTTTTTCTGACTCCTGCATATACAACTCCAAGTGGCAGTGACCTGTGATACTGGTATATGTGTAGTAATGTGCAAGAACGCTGAAAAGACTTGTTGGGTTATTGATATGTTCATATATATTGAGTGGGAGAAAGTTGAAGCTGCTCACTACTGACAAAAATCACTCCCTTTTCTAAACGAGTAAATAAAGGAGTTGCTGTTGGAGCAAAGACTTCCATTCCTTCAGAAGCTCCTGTTAACACTGTCTTGCGCCACAGATATTTGCTCTGTAGCACAAAGCATGATGGAGCATGTGGGACCTTGTCCAAAGAGGGGCAATGCAGCTGGTGAAGGGTCTAGAGAACAAGTCTTGTGAGGAGCAGCTGAGGGAGCTGGGGTTGTTTAGCCTGGAGAAAAGGTATCTTGGGTAGACCTTACCATAACATTCTGTATGTTCCTGTGATTCTTAGTGCTGTCTCAAACAACCTCAAAGGAGGTTGTAGCAAGGTGGGTGTTGTTTCTTCTCCCAAGTGATAGGACAAAAGGAAATGGCCTCAAGTTGCACCAGGGGAGGTTTAGATTGGATATTAGAAAAAAATTATTCACCAAAAGGGTTGTAAAGCCCTGAAACAGTCTGCCTGGGGAAGTGGTGGAGTCTCCATTCTTGGAGAGATTTAAATGTGTAACTGTGGTGCTGAGGGGTGTGGTGACCTGGAAGTGCTGGGTTAATAGTTGGACTTGATCATCTTAAAGGTCCATCCAAGCAGATTCTATGCAGATGGTGGCATACACATGCACAAAGCTATTTTGAAATAATCTTATGCAACTGAGGATCACTGTTCTTGTTGCTTCTTCAAGAAACAGCAAGTGAGGTACAGCCAGTTCCCCTCGTGGGTGGATGGGAAATGTGCTGTAGTGCAGCGATCAGTCGTGGGTAATGGAATAGCCCAGCTCCTTCCTGGACTGCAATTACTAGTTGCAGAACTATACTTCTCTTTGTGTATTATTCTTAATTGAGCAATAGAGGTAAGTAAAATTGAATCATCTTTAAAGCAGGATTATAGCAAAGGCCAGTAGTACAACTGGGATTGCTTAAAAGCTAATTTAGCTATTTGAAAGCACTCTAGTTAAAAGTGTAATGATGGAATGAGAGAGTTAATGTGGCAATCCGTTTGGCTCTTCTCTCCCCAAGGAAGAGAAGCTCCTAGAAGAAGTAAAAGAAAATACCTCAAAGGGCATTAATAAAAGGAGGTAAGATCTTATTTGAAAAAAAGAAAAACCCACAAAAAAAAGGAAAAAAAACCCAAGAATTGAAGCTATTTATAGGATGCTGATAAAAGTAAAGGCAAGAGTAGAAGACCAGATAAATATTTATTCTAGCTCTAAAATACAGTCTGGCTGTGATCTCAGTGAATTGACTTCTCCAGCTTCAAAGGCAAGGTTCTCCAGTTCCCTTTTCTAGGTGTGCTGTTTTCAGTCAACAGTCACATTTCTACCCATGCACTGAGGGTAGGACGGGGTTTCCCAAGTGAAGGTACAGCTATATTTGCTTATGGTAATGCAGGACTCAGTGTCCTGGTAAGCCAGCTGTTAAAGCTCTAAATAGCTCATTTGTGGAAACAAACAGAAAAGAGTGGGTTTAGATAATGAAGAAAGTTTTATGAAAGTAGGAAGTAGTAATTATCTAGTTTAGGCTCTTATTAGTGGGTGACAGGAAAATAAGTAGTTGAACAGCTGTGCAGTAGCACTGGCAAATGAAGAAATCTGCTAAAAGGAATCTGTGCGCTTTGTCTACAGATGGTAATGTAATCCCCTGAGAACCAAGGGTAAAAGGAGTTACTGCTTAAAACTTAGTTTGGAGGGGGCAGGATTTGGCTCTGCTTCCCCCCCATAAGATCTGAAGTCCAGCTTCAAAAGAAATTCACAGATGATACATTTGGCACCTTTGCACTTGATTACAGGATAAAATCTGTAGTGGCTGTTGAGCAAAAACAGAAGGCCATTTGCAAAAAGGGAAAGCGTGGTTTCAGAGATTGAATTGTATTTGGAAGCAGGCTGAGCTAGGCTGTAAGCAGCTCTGCTTGGGGAGTGGTTTCCTTCCATCTCGCACCCGTTGTCAGAGCGGAAGACTGTATTGCATGGGGTGGTGGGAGTTGCTTTGGGTCACTTATCTTTCATTTTTATTAGTAACGTGGCTAACAGTAGTATGCATGTTAAATTTGCAGTCAACAGGAAGCTGGAAAGATGTGAAAGATAAGATAGCATTAGAATTCAAAATAGTTTTGGCAACTGGTAGAAATGGTTGTGGTAGGGAGGAGATGGGGAAAGACAAGATCTTTTTCATCAAGGCGCTAAATTTAGACAGGGTTCACTGCATGAATTCAGAGTCCCACCAACCAGTTAGCATTATTTCAAGTAGGGGATCGGGCAGTTTGTCTTGCTGGTGGTAGAAAAGCAAGCTTCAGGCTAAGGTTCATCAATGGCTATATATTTGGTGAGACTTAAGATAATCCTGTGCTTCACAGGAGCACCTGTAAGTAGGTAACTTGAGATGCTGCACTTAGGACTAGAGAGTGCAGTGGAGGGTGGCATGACTGAACCTTGAAAATGTGGGAAAATGCACTTGTGAGGGTGCACTGAAAGAACCAAGCTTGAAATCATATGGTAGACTAGGCTTAAGCTGCAGCTAGGATGACTGATAGTTTCTATAAGGCCAAATGTAAAATAAGGATATCACTGAACAGATGTGTGGGGAGATGGTAGTAGCTCTTCCACAAATGGAGATCTGTTAAGAACAAGCAGCTGTCAGGAGCAATAGCTATGTTTTAGCTTGCTTTGGTATAGGGGAAAAGGCTGTGTGACTTCCCATCCTATTTTCCTTTGGATCTGTGCAGCTTGCATCTCCAAGCAAGGAGCTCCCAGTGTATGGTTCAACTGTAATCTACAGATCCTATTCATTTGCTAGAATATAGGCCCCTTTATCATGAACCTGAGCTAAATCATCTTTCCAGAAGAATAAATATGTATTCATTTATCTGGATTCAAGTCCATTCAGGTGAATTTACATTTATCGTGAAATTGCAGGTAAAGATGCAGATTATTTGTTGGTGTAAAGCTAGGCCTTGCAGAACCTCTGAAAACACACGGGATTTTTGGAAAGTCCTCATTGGTGGTTGGCAGATGCCAGAGTAATTTTTCTCAATCTGTTCAGTGTGCTTATTTTTCAAACTATATGGTGTTCATTTTTTTAAAGTACCAGTATATAGAACTATGTGCTTGCCCAGTGGACTTTCACACAAGGCTCATCCTCTTCTTAGAAATCATCTAGTGCTGCTCAGCTGATCACCTGGGGTGTTTCCTTCAAGTCCTTGTCCTTACAAGAGGTGAGCTAGCTGGGTTGATGGCACATGTTGCTTGTGCTCACCCTGCAAAGGACCTAGTCCAGGAGCTGTGGGCTGCCCCTTCCGCCATATCTCTGTACCTTTTTCCCAGCATTCTAAAGGGATGAGCATTAAATAGTCAGGATCTGGGACCCTGCTGCTGTAACTGCTTACCCTTGAAACCCTTGGCGGAGCTTTTTAGTTGTTTAATGCACACAAAGTATAGTTTTTGAGGAGCATTGCTGCCATATGCTTAGCAGCCCATTCTGATGTGTTTTCAAAGTAAGTTTTGACATCAGTTGTTTTGGAGTTTGTGTGTAATTAACATCATCCAAGTTACTGCTCCCACTACCATCTGGTCAGCACAATAGTTATTGGTATGCTGAAAGCTGGTGTTTACTAGGGGGAAATGAGGGTTCTTTCATTCTGCAGTTTCTCAAACCCATCCGGCAGTACTGCTTTTATTGGGTTTTGCTATTGTGAAGTGACTTGGAGATCTATGATACAAGTGATTTGAGCCAGGGAAGCATTGCATCAACTCTATGGAGACGAGTTTAAAACTTCCTTAGAGCAGCATTTCACTTCTTAAAATCTTTAAGACCCAAACCATAAGATTAAATGTTTAATGATGTCTCAGTTTGGAGAAAGAGCTGTGGTGTCCTGATTCAGGTAGGCTTGTCAGGTGTGAGTCATGATGTGAATGTAAAGTGAGGGCTGTTCTGTTGAGCGCTCAAAAGTTGCGTCCCACTTTCCAAAACAGACTTGGCTGAAGTCCCTGCAGCAGTGTGGAACGTATTCCCAGAGCACTCACCTATGGACTGGGGTGATGTTCAACTGTCCCAGATGCCTCCTTTTTTTCTTTTTTTTTCTTTCTTTGCTCTTCCTTGCTTCACCCCACTCTGTCAGGTAGGGGGCTGAGGCACTACTTGAATGGGTTTCTGGAAGTGTAAGAGCTGTGGCTTATGGCTAGGTAGCTGCAGCAAGGGAAAGGTCAGTGCTGTAGCCCTTACCTGTGATGTGTGTAGTAGCACTGGGATTGCTCATCAAAATACAGGGCTGCTCACATTGCAGGGTAGCAGTTATTTCTCAAGATCCATGCTCGTATAATTCTCAGGCAGAAGAGTGAGGTCTTGGGAGAGAGACAGAGGATGGCCCTGTACTGTCTGTAGCTTTTGCTTTTTCTGCAGCTCCTGAGGCTTTGGTCCAGTACACAGCAATCTGATTTTGCTGTGTGACCCTGCTTCATCCTCCCTACGGCTCTTTCCATGCACCAAATGAGATGTGTTCCCAGGGAAGACAGAGCATGTCGTTACATGAATGGAGAATCTCGCAGAAAAGTACATGCAGAAAGGTACATGAGAGCGAATTACGAGCCTGTAGGCAGCCTTGCGTCTGCTATCTGCTTACTCTGAGGGACTTGGCAAATTTCATCTCCCTCTAACACACAGTTTTAAAAACATTTATTTAAAAACATTATGATACAACTCCTTCACTGGGAAAAGATATGACAATATACTAATACTCCAGATATGGACATGAGTAGTGTCGTATCTCAAGACTCACAATAAAGTCATTCACTTGGTGAGCTAACAGCTCACTATTTCATTTATTGTCTGATAACATGGATCCACCAGAGGGGAAATAAGATGCTTGTTTTGCAGATGTCTTCATAGCTTTTTACTTACCACAAAAACAATGTCTGTGCCTAGGGAGGATGGGTTTTACTCTGGATTTTTTTTTTTTTTTTTAAGTCTGGCTGTTACAAGATGATCTAGTTCTGTTTTTCCCCTCTGACTCATTAGCATCCCTAATGCCTCCCCATCAAGCTGTTCTGTCCCTCATGCTGCTGAGTTACATCCGTCATCCTCTCTCTGTTTGGAAAATCACGTCCAGAGCTTGTTGGAAGGTTTTGGGTGGTGTATGGATTATCCAGGCAGCAGCAGGATGCTGGCCCAGCAGGCGCATGCCCAGAGCTTATGAAATATTTAGAAAGTTGAGATGCTGAAATCCGAAGTAAAAGTTTATGGTTTTTTTCCAGCACTTAAAGGAATTGGATGAAATTTTACAGCAATCACAAATGCTGGTTTCTGACATGAGTTTTGTGCTTGTCCCATCAACCCTGACAAAGGCCCTATAGATGCTAAGGTTTCTTAGCTAGAGGATTTGTGGCTTGTTTTGTTGTTGGGGTTTTAAAAGCAATTTAGCTTTTTTTTTTTTAACAACTGGAAGGAATCAAACCAAAGCAAATACTTGACATGCCAGGGTATGTTCAGATTGGATATTATGAATAATTTCTTTACTGAAAGAGTAGTTAAGCATTGGAATAGGCTGCCCAGGGAATGGTGGAGTCACCATCCATGAAGGTGTTAAAAAAATGTGTAGATAAGGTACTTTGGAACATGGTCTACTGGTCATGGAGATGTTAGGTAGAAGGTTGTACATGATCATCCTGAAGGTCTTTTCCAATCTTATCAATCCTAGGATTCTAACTTCAGCCTGAACACCTTCAAGTCATTGGAACCAAGCCTAAAATCAGTGTCTTGGAAAATGCTGGGTGACCTGAGCTTGGAGCTCTTCTCCATCATGTAGGGCAGGGTGAGTGTGTCTGGCTTGTCTAATGTGAATGTTCTGCTTTCAAATGTCATTTTATTGGATTCCATCTAGGGCAAATGAGAAAATGATGATGGAAACAAGTGGGGAAACCCTACAGAAATATTGGAATTTGAATAGAAAAAAAAATCCGTTATGGGAGATCATAATTAAAACCAAAAGTTTTGTGGCGCAATATCAGAAGTATTGCAAATGCAATCTGATCTACCATGTTGGTTTTTTACCTTTTTTTTTTTTTTTTTTGTCTGAAACTTACATTCCTTCTAAAGGAAGGCATTTCTATCAGTCCATCTTAGTCAGGGCTAGTGGGAACACCTGGGCTTGTCTTTAGACACCGGTATCTTCGACTTCTTGACAAGAAAAGTTTCCTAAAACTGTTGCTCTTCAGGAAAAGAACATGATTTTAGCCCTTAAGCAGGAAAGGACTGGGGCTGTAAGTCATGTTGGTGCATACACAAATTGTCTAGACCTTGAACTCCTGAAGGTGTGTGTATCTCGCATAGCAAGAGCTGTTCAGAATGGTAGCAGTGACCCTAGAGGCTCTCAGACAGGAAAAGATTGATTCCTAAAGATGGGTTTGTATATTTTTTTTTCTAGTTAATTTTTTAACACTGCATTTTCACACCCTCCAGTATTGAGAGTTACAACCGTTCCCAAATCCACTTACAAACAGTTACATACAACCTCATTTCCACACTCTCCTTTCAACTTCCCTCACATGAAGAAGGGCTCTGCTCTGATCGGTCTATTTTCATTTTCTTCACCTGGGTGCTTGTATACCTGAACAAACTGAATTGCTGCAGAAGGGCTGAGTGGGGAGCACCTTGAATGCTGCTGTGGCTCCCCAGCACAGGAGATGCCTGGGTAGAAGGAAAAGCTTGAATATGCAAGTGGAACAAGGCAGACATGGGGACAAAAGGGTGATATAATCCATTTTGCAAATGGCCAGCTGTTCAGCTGCAGGGCTGCCCAGCTCCCCCCATGGATAGTTATGCAAATGGGGGGGGGAAGGGGCACAGGAAGGCAGCTGGGCCACCAGGCGGTAAATGGGGCTTTGTAACATGGCCTTGATCGTTAGCCGGGCAGTTGTGTGCTCCCGCAATGCTTTGGGATGGGGCTTGCTATTTGCCAGCAAAAACTTTACCTTCAGCCCCCGAAGGAGCGATGCACAAAAGCTCAAAATTGTTTAAGGTGGAGGGAGTGGATGCTGGACCCCCAAGATCAGTGCAAATGGCCTTTGTAAAGCAGTCTGGATAACTCCCCCTGCCCATGGCCCCGCTCTTCCTCCCTTGTCAGAAGTTGTGATGTTTCCACAAGCAGCCAGGCTCTGCTCACAGTGGGCTGGCTGGTCCTGTGTTGTTGCCCCCATTTCGATCCCTCTGACACCACGCTGGGGTTCGTGGGGTGTCCTCCTCACCTGTCCTTATTGCCCTGGTGTTAGATTTGTTCTGCAATAGGGTGGAAGGCTCACAGTTTGCACCTTGTTTCAGAGTGAACTAAGTGGGTTGTGATGCAGATGATGATGATGCCTGCTGGCTTCAGCCCAGCCCCCATGGGGGATATAGGGTGTTTCAGCATGGGGCAGCTGCATCCCACTGCTGGGCTGTGAAATAGGGTCTCAGGTTTGGAGATGCATGTTGGGTGGGTGCCCTCAGGCAGGGAATGGGACAGCCCCATTTATTGGGCACCTCTGTGGAGATGGGACATCAGCCTGCATGTCTGTCCTAGCTCCATGGTGCCCATGGTGGGAAGGGCTGTGGCAGATCTATAGTCTGGTAAACTACAGCATCTCTGGGGCAGGGACTGGTGGCCCTGGGCTGGGTTGAAACTGGGTCAGGGTACTCCGCAGACCTTTTACAAAGGGCATCTGCCCCTTCCCTCCTCTCCACCTATGCCCGGAGCTTTCTCAGCCACAAAGGACTGAGATACAGGATAGAAGCAGGAATGACCCCTATGAAATGACACAGGGAGGGGCACAGGGTGCTGTGGTAGGAGACCAGGCAAGAGCAATTTGCCTCTGTGTGCTGGCAGGGGTGCCTGCAAGAGCAGCACCTGTAACTCAGCGATTGCACTGATCTCCCTTTGACCCCATCTGCTGGGCTCTGGCCCTGCTGTCTCCCTGTCCATTGTTGCGGTGATATCAGTTGAGTTTCTCATCCTTTGCCAAATGCACATAGGTGCCAAGGAGCATTCCCCTTTGAAGCCAATGGCAAAAGCTCTCCAGAGCTGCGTACTGTGGGTGGGTACCAGCACCTCTCACCTTGGCACTGCACCTACGTGGTTGCAAAAGACACGGCTCCTGCAAAAGCTGTTCCTGGAAAGCCCACCGTGTATCTCTGCTGCCCTCAAAACCCCAATGCATGGTGGTACAGGTGGCCCAAGGGCAGGATGCCAGGATGCTCTGCCTTTGGTGCAACCAGAGCATTAGTCACATGGATTCCTTGCCTCTTTTGGGCAGAAGTGGGAGTGGGACTGGAAAAATGAGATCAGTAATCTATCTGGCTGAAAACTGAGCACTGTTTCAGGGGCTTGGACTTCAGGCAGTGTTGAAATCCACCTCTGCAAACTTTGAACTCCAATTAGTCATATAAATTCATGGTCTCTTGAATGTTTAACTGCATTGTTTGGAGGGAGGGAGTCAGGCAGCACTGACAGACAGTGCAGCTTCATAGGGGGCTGTGGGGAAGCTGCTCGTCATAGTGAGATTTTTGTAGGGGAGAAAGGTTGTCTTGGATGGGCAGGTTGGTAGATGGGTTTTCAAAGCCAAAGGAAAACAGCCAATTATGGCTAAAATGAATGGAAGAATGTTATTCTTTAAGAGCTTGAACTAGGTTTGAGCAGTGCAACCCATGGAGGACTTTACTGCACTGGACAGCAGTGTCAGCTGTGTGTAGCCACACTTTTAGGTATGTGACAAATGTTATTCTCCCATAGTCTTTCCATTCTAAATGCTTAAGTAACCCAATGCATCTTTCAGATCCTCTCTCTGCCCTTTTGAGGAGCAACCCAATGAGGTGGCAGCAAAGCATGAAGAAAAATCTCATCATCTTCTGCAAGGAAAGAGGTGTTTTCCCCAGAAAGACCCCTTTTTGACTTGTGAGGTGTTTGAAATCTATCTAATTCTCCATTTCTTACTCTCTCACCAGAAAATCGGTGCTTCTGTTGATGTTCATTCTTGCAAATGGCTTTTACTATCTAATTTTAATGCATTTTAGTCCATGTAAAAATGTAACTGATTCCTATGGAGATAGTGCAGGCTGCTGGGAAAGTAAAATCCCTTCTTAGGGTGTCTGGTAGAAACTGTTGAATGATTTTAGTAAAATGTATTTAGAATTACAATTAATTTTTTTTTTTCCCTCCTCTTTGTAAGTGAAATGGAAGGCCTAATTAGTGGAGAAATCCAGCAATTCCCTAATGAGTTTAAGAGATTAGATGAAGAAAATTCATGGCCATAATACATCCTGGCCTAGACACTCCATGAAGCAGTCTGTGCTTTCCAGGCTAGAAGCCTGGAAATTCAGCCTCTTGGCCATCAGTTTTGCAGCAGGGTTAGAAATATCCTTATTTTAGTGACAACAGGACTGCCAGGATTATTCTGGGCTGTGGATGGCAGGGAAAGACTTCCTCCAGCAGCTGTTGTTTCGTGTTTGCTCCTGCTTAGGCACTACAATACCAATACACACAATTTCCACTACTTTCTTTTACACTCTGGGGTCTGTGCTCAAGTCCTGTGCTTGATCTGATTGGTCTATAACTTAAACCCAGTGAGGGAGCCTGCAGTGAGCTGAGAGCAGACGCAAGGATGCACTGATCTCCCTCCTGTGCTGTCTCTCCATTGCACAGTGCTGGAGAGCTGGTCCTCAGAACTTTTAACATTCAGAGATGTTCTCTCACCTGGTTTTTCCAGCAGGACCCATGTGCTAAAACACCCTTTTCGTCTTGCTTGCAGCTCCTTTCAATAACTGTAACACAGTGCACCTCAGATGGATATTCTGCACCATTCTATAGCCTGGTTAATGTTTTGGGGGTTGTTTTAATTTTCCCACTCTGGTTGGAGGCTGACAAGGTCTGTCTCCTTTATTCCTCCTCAGCCAGGCACGGATTTCTGTTGAAGCGGTTTAACGAACGTCAGCACTGGCCTCATTGTGCTGCTTTGTTTTTGTGGGTGTCTGCACCTTTCAAGTGAGCTCCAATTAGAAGAGTGGGGGGAGAAGTGAGCGAAAGAAAGGAAGTAAATAGAGGCAAAATGATTCAGCTTTCAGCAAATCTGCAGCCTGTTTATCAGACAGATGGAGCCACGTAGTGGATGGCTTTGCTGCAGCCTGGCCCCCGAGCAGGTGGGTATTTTGGAAGCGATGAGCAGTTTGCCCCTCTAATTCGCGGCCGCACAGCTTACACCGGACATATGTTGATTACAACTTGACTCGACTCCTGCTGTTGCAGGAATCGTAACGTGTTCACCCCTCCCCGCTGGCTTTAAAAAGAAATTGCTAGAATAAAAACAAAGAGAAAAAGTTATAGACACTTGTTGCATTGGAGTGTGAAGGACAAATGAGGGTTCAGAACCACCCGGGCACGATTTCACTTAAGTACTAATTGCTGAGTGCCTTTCATTAAGAGACCATCGTGGTTGTTCCAGCAGCATTTTGAACATATATGCAGATGGGCAGATGGCCCTTTGCTGTAGTACAGGCAGACGCATCTAGTGTTACAGATGGATTATTATGTTGATTCATTGCTAAAAGAAAAACTTGTCTCACAATAGGGCACTCATTTGAGCACGGTTCCTTCTCCAGCTTATGTTTCTCCTCCATATTGCCAACTTTTACTCCACGGAATAAAGTTTTCCATCAGCAAGGCTAGTGTTTCCTCTTTTGTGCTACAAAAGGAGAAAAAAACAAAAACAAAAACAAAAAATTAAGAGCCTGTCTAAGAGTGAAATGGTCCTTTGGGGAACCTAGAAGTTGCTGTGTAACTTCAAGTGCTGCCAGATTGGGGAAGGCACATTTGGTAAGTGTTATTAACTCTTCATCTTCATAACATGTGCTGAAGTGTGATCATTCCTAGGTCAAGTCCTCCGACATCACTGGGCTAGAAGGAATATCTGGGACAGACACATTTTGTTGTCCTCATGGAAGAGGAATCAGCTTGAAGCTCAAGGTAACTTGCCCAGAACATCATATTTTGTACTCAAGCAACATGATAGCTATTGGATTGGTAGATATGGGTCAAAATGTTTTCTCCACCTCTGTGATGGGATGAACACATTACTTCTACAATGAAAACTGAGAGAGAAGATGTGTTTGTAAAGACTGAATAGTATCTTGCCTAGTTGTTTTAAAGGATACCACGTGCAGTGTAGGAGGAGAGGCAATGTGAGGCCTGCCCTGTCCCAGGTCCAAGAGGAGCAAGACAAGGAAGGAGGTGGGTGGCTGGCATATAGCAAACCATGTCTCTCCTTGGCCTAGTGCCAAAACTGGCTTCTGGCTACTCTCTTCCTGGGCTGCATATTTTGTCACAGTCTTGTCAAAGGTAGTTCTATTTCCTGGGACGTCCTTCATGGGGCACTGGGGCAGTGGAGGGAAGAGAGTCAAGTAACAGCCTCTAGTGTCACTTGTCACCAGTTATGTTGCAGTTGTGACAAGAATAGGACTCTTGTTTCGCCCTGTTTCAAAACCAGAAAGAAACAGGGAGAAGGGAAAAGAAATCTTGTTTTCTTCTTGACACCAATATCTTGATGCTGGATTTGTATCCATTAGAGAAAGTAATTTCCTGCTGCTTATCTACCCAGCCTTTGTAACTTGGTGTTGCACCCTGAGCAGAACTCTACCAGAGCTTTGGCCAGCAAGGGAAAAGCAAACAAAAGATGAACCTGGAGATATGAAATCTGGAGCTACATCTGTTGCAGACAAGGTTATTCTAAAGCTGGCAGGCACTGCACACTTTAATTATGAAGCAGCAGCAGAAGGTCCCAACAGTAAGATCTGAAATTGCTGCATAACCAAGATATGCACCTCTATGGTTGTGTCACTCTCCAGTAACAATCTGTCCTGAGATCACACCTGTTCTTTCCTTCTTTACAAGGTGTGGTTTAACACACCCACTACCCCAGGGAGGTCTAGGGAGTTAAAAATCTTCAGACCAATGACATTTCTCCAAATAAAGGGGGAATTTGTGTGTCACATGCTGAAAGTGAATGCCAAATGATGGCTTAGATTTGCCAGCTGTTGCTTGAGCAGATGTGCCTTCCCCCCAGAATTGATGCAGGATTTCTGGTTTTCAGAGCTGTCTGGACAGTCATTAGACATCTGAATGTTTCACAGCTTACCCCAGTGATACCTGCTCAAAGTTGGGGTTCAAACAGTCCACTCCAGTACCTGTGCATGAGACTTGGTAGTAGTCTGTAGGTATGGGAGCTGCTGGGGACTCCAACATGTGATGAAAGCCTGCAGATAAGCGAGGTCTGCAATAAATAAGCAGAACACTTATCTGTGGTCGCAGAACAGACAACCATGGAAGACAGCAGAATTTAGGCTAGACACGTGTAAAACTCTGGGGAAAAAAATGGTTGCATAACATGAAGTAATGTTGCACAATGCAGGGAAAGGGATATAGTCCTTAAAATGGAAAATTCCCTTTTGGTTTTAGTTTCTGAATGATATCGACTGAGATTATACAACAGCTAACCTGTCTGTAAGACAGGGGAGTTGATATTTACCTATGTCCCCAGTGTGTGTTGTCCATTAATATTTGTGAGGAAGTTGGAGGACTTTGAGTAAGTGACTTTGCAGGTACAAAGATTCCTGTTAGTCTTCTCACTGTCAGATGATGCAGCAACAAGTGCCTCCATGTGTCTGCACAGCACACATTCCAACAAACAGCTTACCTAAAGGAGCATTGTGGTTTCAAAAGTGCATGAAACACAATTCATTGTTAATTAGTTAACCTTTCCCTAAAATGACTTGTGTCTAAGAGACTGTGGCTGTCCTGGTTTGAGTGAAAACAAAACTAATTCTGTTCAGTGATTTTACTTTTCAGTTCAGTACTTCTAACTCACTGCACTGTCTGAAGTTAGCAGCCTGTTTGCACAGGCAGTGTGGGCTGCTGGCAGTGATAACACCCCATGGTTAGAGTTACTACCGAAGATTTATATGCAGCCCAAGGCCACTGCTGGATCTTGTGCACCACATGGGGGGCGCAGGAAAGTGAAAGGCTGCACCTGCAGGGAGGAGTGGACAGGACAGGTGACCCCAAACTGAACTATGAGGTATTCCAGCCCATATACCTCATACTGGGTATAAAGCTGAGGGATCCGAGGGGTCTATGGGTTTTCCTATTCCCGGGCTCTTCTTCCCTCTTGCACTGCTTCCTTGGAGTATCCAAGGAGGACTCTGTCTGTTCTGCCTTCGATCCCGTGTTCCTGAATCTGATAACAGAATCCAACTCCTGAACAGCTCCCGTCTGCTGTGGGGCCCAGGCTGGGACCCCAGGTGCCTGCTCCACAGCATCAGTGGTGACAGTGATGTAATTACCATCAGGGGGGTTGGGTTTGATACTGGTTTTGTA
>JANIJG010011515.1:0-27641 GCA_024611175.1 Megaceryle torquata | reverse complement strand
CTCCTCATGTTGAGGTGGAACTTCCCATGTTCCACCTTCTACCCATTAGTCCTTGTCCTATCCCAGGGCACCACTGAAAAGAGAGAGCCTGGCCCCTTCCACTTGCCCCCCACCCTGCAGAGATTTGTAACCATTCATCAGCTCCCCTCTCCAGGCTGAACAGCCCCAGGGCTCTCAGCCTTTCCTCACCACGGAGATGTTCCAGTCCCTTCACCATCCTTATAGCTTCCATTGCACTGTCTCCAGTAGTTCCCTGTCTCTTGAATTGGGGAGCCCAAAACTGGATACAATATTCCAGATGTGGTTTTACCAGTGCAGAGTAGAGGGGGAGAAGAACCTCCCTTGACCTGCTGGACAGTACAATTTCTGCTGTTTTCAGTTAACCTTTGAAAACCTTGTGAATACCAGCCCATGGTATGAAACCCATGGAATTTCTATTAATGCTCCTCACAGGGCCTTGTTGTTACTCTGTGTTCAGCTTGGCCAAATCCCAGTCCTGAAGAACAGGAGGAGGAAGGGGCTGATTCATTTTACGCTGCACTCTAAAACTGCTTCTACAAGATCAAGCTGAAGCAGCAAGACTCATGATTTTTTTTGTACTTATTTGAGAGCTTTGATAGTGATTAGCTTGATGTTTCCTTTCATAATGATTGTTGTTATTTGTGGCTATAAACTGGAATGTTGATAATCAATCATGTACAATATTTAAGAAAACAATTAGCAGGAAAGACTTGTCCCCCAGTGATGGGATTCTTTAAGCACTTCACGAGGCAGGAGACAATTAACTAGCTTTTAGTGAACAACTTCCTCAATGGCTCCTGATTTGCAAATTAAATGCCTTTTCAGGAAATGGTTGTGGCTATTACAGCAATTAACTGGAAAATAAAGTATTCAAGGTCATTTTTGAGGTATGTTACAAAGGGAAGCTGAAGATAGTTGGGGGTTTGTCTCCTAGTGGTTCTTGTAGCACTGTGAAGCTTAAAAAAATGACCAAATGCACCAAGTTCTCTGCAACCCCCAGGTTGCACCAGCTGAGCTTCCAGTGATGGCAGCATGAAGCACGAGCTCCTGCCAAATACATGGGATGCACAGAGTCCTCCTTCAGGGTGTTCAGATACTCTGAAAAATGCCAGGCACCTGTGAATTCAGATACTGGAAAGAACAAATCTAAAACATGGCTTCCAGTGAGCTGCATGAGTGACGGTTGTGTGTTAAATATCAGATGGATAATACTAAGTAGGAATTTGTAATATAGAGATATATTTTTATTATTTAAACACAGATTGCACATGGAAACATTCTCCTCAATACCAAAAGCTCCCAAAATAAAACTTGGGGGACATTCTTTGGTCTAGGTGCTCCCAAGAGAGAACATCTCTGCCATGCGTAAGCAGGGATTAACATTAAAGACTCTAAGTCGTGGTTTTAGGGCCGGGATTACTGCCCATCATCTGCACGGTGAGCGGTGTCTTCCGGAACTGTACGGATCGCTGCGTGGCACAGTAGATGGAACCTGCCTTTGGGAGAGACCTTTGCATCTGTAGTTGATTTCCTAAGCTATGGTACAGCGCTGTGAGAACATCTCTGAGTAACAAGGTTGCAGGCATAGTAATTTTTTTTACTTATTTATGTGGTTTTGGTTTTTGAGTTCTTCAAGGGACTTTGATGTCTGCACCACGGTTCAGAGTATTCATTCTTTTACTCCTGTAGACCACATCTGTCTAATAACTATTCATCTGTGGGGTTTCAAGGAACAGGAGAAGCATCGATGGTGTTTTTCAAAGAAGCAAATGGTGTAAAATCTACTGAAGAGCTTCATCTTGGGCACCTGCATGATAGCGAAGTGGACGAGACAAGCAGGTTAAACAAGGGAACTACTCTTCCTGTGGTTACCTCTTTCCCTTGTGCGTGTGGATAGTGCCAGCTCGTGGTCTCAGGTTCTAAAAAGTTAAGAACAGGTTAAAAATGAAAAGGAGGGTGTTTTCCCCCTAGACTGGTGTCCCTGGAGAGTGCCTGGGGTGGGTCGAGGGAGGGCCCACCTGCAGCACCCTGCTCAGTGCACGGGGGCCTGACCCTGGCTGTGGGCTTTGGCCTTGGCTTTGGGTGGCGAGGTTTGGAAAGCCTTATCTTTTCCACCCGTGTCATTCCCAGAGGTCAGTCACTGAGGCAGTGGTTACACTGAAGTGTAACTTCCTGGTAAAGGCCAACGAATTGAGAGGAGGTGGTGACAACCCAGGAACAGAGTAACTGTGTGATGGCTGGGATTGTAGGCTGCCTTAATTCTGTGGTGTCTTACAGAGGTGGCCAGAGGGCGGATATCACAGAATGGTAGGGGTTGGAAGGGACCTCGAAAGATCAAGTCCAACCTCCCTGCCAGAACAGGGTCACCTAGATCAGGTCACACAGGAACAGATCCAGATGGGTTTTAAGTGTCTCCAGAGAAGGAGACTCCACAATCTCCCTGGTGGGCAGTCTCTTCCAGCCTCTGGCACCCTCACTATGGAAAAAGTCTCTCCTTACATTTCCATGGGACCTCCTTAGTGTTGGTTTTGAGGATAAAACAGTCTCAAAATATTCTAACCCTTGGTGACGATTTGTGCATTGTCACCAAAATGTGTACTGCCTGTTTTGCATTTGGGTTGGACACACAGTCTCTCTAGATGATGTCTTTCTGAGTCAGTGAATACTGAAGAAACAACTGCAGTGTTGGAGTCAGACAAGAAATTATTCTGACTAATACTGTATCCGTAGGACACTTGGTCATGTCAGTTTGGTTTGGGGTCATTCTTTTGAAGCCAGAGTTAAAGTCCTAGAGTATGTATGTAGGAGACTGTGCCAGCAACCTCTTTTCATTGTACAAAGGGACTGTTTTTTCATGCATTCCATTTTCTTTTTTTTTAATGTGACATTAAACCCCCAGCAGACCCTTCTTATTATTCCATAAAAGGTTGGTTTGAGTTGTAGGCGTGGGACTGTTAGAGGCTCAGGGGTTTCTGTTAAACTCATGTTTTCTATGTCAGCTGTAGTGTTTCTGGAAACATATATCCTCACGCTTGTGTATGTAAGTTGAAAAAGTGCCTAGAACATGAAGTTTCTTGAACAGAGCATTATAATGTCCCAACATCTGAATTCTGCCCTTCTTATAAACATTAATCAAGATACATTTATCTCCTACAACATCTACGGTTTCACTGGTACATACAGCACTCTGTGAAGCTGAGGTAGATGATATCAGTTCCTACAGTAATGTTAATGACTTGTGACTACTGTTTTCTGATATGATAACTAAGAATCCTGTGTGTTGTGTTGATTTTATTTCCTTTTTTTTTTTAATTAATTTTATTTTGGTCACAGGAAGTGGATTTGGAAGAAAGACTTGGCGAGTTGGATCTTAGAAGTGATTCAGACATTCCTGATGTTCCTCCACCAACAGACAGCACTCCAGAAATCCTCAAAAGGGCTTTGTCAGGCTTATCTGCCAGGTATAGTAAACCAGCTAGCCAGCCAGCTATGAAATTTCAGAGCTAAAATTCTTCAGATTGTGTTGCAGTTTGAACACAGCTTGCACCGCAGTTTTAAATTTCCCACGATACAGATGCAAATTCAAGGATAAATTTTTAACTGGCTATCATTGATTTGTTTATGCTTTGATAGTCCATTCAATGTAATATTTTCTTTTTGCATACACACACCTGAAGATGCCCCGCTGCGTGCGTTTCCAGGTGAACTGCTGCGATGTTTAGCTACAGTTGACGTAAACATTTGCCATTGCTCACGCTGAGCATTGCAATAGAACGGGCTGAAGAGCAGTCACTGCCTTTGATACCCAGAATGACTCTTTCTGGGGCTCATAATAAAGGATTTATTCCTACATCCAAGGTTAAGGGGGAAAGGTGTTTGTATGTAAATGAAAAGGGAAGACGCCCAAATGACGTGGGTGAGCTTTGCTAGCTTTTTCTGACAGCATAAATTCTAAATATAATTTCTTTATAGTCAAAGCAATGTAGTTTTTATTTTCATACCTTTTAAAGCAATGTTGATTTTTTTTTTTTTTTTTTTTTTCCCTGCTGCCATTTCTTTTTAAACTTAGGTTTCTACCTTCAACCTCTGTTCACAGATCTTAAGGGCTTTTGAATTGCCACCTTTTGGAGGTGGCAGTTTGCATCACCTTTTTTTGCTAATGTGATGAAAAAGCATTTAGGGGTGTGATAGATCACCAGAAAACTACCTACTAAAACAAATGTGTGTATCATATATAGCTTATGTTCAACGTAACAAACCAAGTGATATAAAAGGTGTATTTTAGACACAACTTAGCTCCTGCGGAAGTTAGAAGGACCTCCAATCCAGACTACAATAAAAAACTTCCAAGTCCTTGTAAAAAGGTTATCTCCAGTAGAAGTCTCCAATAGCAGTCTGAAACTACAGGGTTTTTTTCACTTGCTCCTTTGCTCATCTGTTGTCTGTTTCTGTTGTGATGTCTGGGAGCTGTAAATATATTATTCAAAAACCATCTTTCTAAACAGCACCAGCTACAAGCAGAGCATCATGTTCCCTACTGCCATCATAGTGCAAGGAGTATCTAGTTCCTGTCATCTTGACTTCTCTTACCATGTTAAATGTTGTGGAAGTCTTAGGTCTCCAAATCAGCCTTGTTCCAAAGGTCGCTTGCATGGTGATACCTCAAAGCCTGTAACTAAGAGGTGTAGGCAAAACCTTTCCTGTTTCACACGCTTGAAATTCTTTATTGGAGCGTTTGCAAAGGCGCTTTGAGTGCAAAATGAAAGGAGTGGTGCTTTCTGTATGCTAGATTCAAAATTACCTGTTAGCTTAGTCCCACCAGAGCTGTTGGCACAATGCACGACGTGAGCGAGTTGCACTGTAACTCTCAGAAATGTTTTCTCTTTGTATTTAGCTGCTAGAGGAAATAGTACCTGTAGCTTTCCCGTGGAGAGTTGGGATACAGTAAACTTGGCTTCTTAGATTCAGGACCTTACCATCTGTCTTACCAAAGCTATTTTTCCAGTGCCTCTCAACACCCTCAGGATACTATGTGGTATTTTAACCTTATTCTTAAGGGAAGCCGAATTCTTCTAAAGGAGTCCTGCTCCCTATGGATATGCCACTAGGAACAAGCTGCTACTCTGTAACCCCTGTCAGAGGAACATAAAGCGTCTGTTGCGATAAAGCCCCTCGTGCCTTTGTTCTGAAGGCAAATCCAATTAGTAGGTGTAGCTGCCCTTAGCCTGTTGATGAATAACATCCTTGAAAATCAAATTAATACACTTGAAGTTTACATAGAGTATGATGCAAAACTAAGACTGTCCTCTGAAGCAGATGTATCTGCTGGTGCAGCAATGAAATGTGGGAATGATACAAAGCAAAACACGAGGAAAAAATTCTTCAGGCTGTAGTAGGGGTTTTTGTGTTTAGTAGTAAGTTGTGATTAGTTGGTTCAGGTACTTTTAGAGGCAAAATACCTGAGGGCGAAAAACACAGGCAAAAGAGGAGAAATAATTGCTGAGAAGTGGTATGAACAGTAAAATACAGGCTACTGATAACTAGAAACATTTTCCTGGCAGAGTTGAGCATGTGAGGAGCCTTTGAATTAGTTTTGTTAAATGGACTGGGCTGTTGATTTTTCCTGATACTGGTGTTTAGGGGCAGAAGGTTGGAGGGGTGGGAATAACCTGGTTACTCTTAAAAATTACAACACAACCCCCCCAAAAACAAAACAAAACAAACCCAAAAAACCCCCCAAACAAAAACAAACACCAAAAAAACCTCACCAAAACCAACCAACCAAAAAAACCACAAAAACAATTGAGCAAAGACTTCCAAGTTGTCTGTTGTTAAGAAAACACTTATGTTTTAAAGAAGGCAATCCACACCTCAAGTACTGTGTTGAGTTTTGGGCCCCTCACTACAAGAGAGACATTGAGGTGCTGGAGCATGTCCAAGGAAGGGCAACAAAGCTGGTGAAAGACCTAGAGAACAAGTCTTAGGAGGAGTGGCTGAGAGAACTGGGGTTGTTTAGCCTGGTTTAGATTGTACATTAGGAAAAGCTTATTCATAGAAAGGGGCATTGAGTATTGGATCAGGCTGCCCAGGGCAGCCACCATCCCTAGAGGTACTTAACAGACAGGTAGACATGCCACCTGGGGACATGGTTTAGTGGTGGAGTTGGCAGTGCTGGGTTAATGGGTGGACTTGATGATTTGAGAAGTCTTTTCCAGCCTAAATGATTCTGTAGTAACAGGAATTTCTATTCTGCTTTCCTTAGGTAGCCACAAGCAGCTGCAAAGGGCAAAAGACTCCAGTTAATTTGACTTTTCTCCCCTCATTGTCACACAGGATGCTTTCAATAGATAACCTTCTACATGGCAAAAAACTTTGCTGTTGTGGAAATTTGGTTATCATCCTTGTTTGTTTGGGGTTGGTTGTTTATTTTTTGTCTGTAACTCCTCAAAGAAGCATTTTACCCGCCAGCTTTTCTTTCATTTTAAGGCTTTACACAGTTGGACCCCTATCAGTCTTGCTCATTATCTGATGCTTTTTGAGGGTCCTGCTACATTTTTTTTCTGCAACTTCAATATGGGGTTGATCTATTTAATTGCAAAAGACATTTGCAATTAAATATGTATATATGTAAGTATGGGTAGCCTGGGGAAAGGTGGTTAACTTGAATTTCTATTATTTCTTTTATATCCTGTTTAGTTTAATTGCTTGATTCTGTTTTTCACTATGTGTTTTATTAAGCACAAAAATTTCTGCAACACCCCCACTTTTTCAAGTACATTTTACTCTTTAAGTAAAGGAAGTGGCATTTATTTTAATTTTTAAATGCTTGCTCTTTACTCTCTCATTTATGTATTTTTTTATATAGGTGGAAAAATTGGTGGATTCGTGGAATTCTCACTCTAGCCATGATTTCTGTGTTTTTTCTGATCATATACCTGGGATCATTTATGCTGATGCTTCTGGTAAGTTTATTTAAAAACGTTCTGCCACGCAAGAGTCACTTGATCTCTTCACTCGTGCCTGCGACAGCTGGAAGCAAACTGAAAAGACAATTCAGAACAATTTCTCTTATTTGTGTACATGCAAATGCTGTTGAAAAGCACTGGACAGGTTCACAGCTGGGCCTTGTGGATTAAGGAATTTTTATATACTGTGCTTAGGTGGTTTTTTAAGTAGGAATTAAAGTGACTTTAAGAAGTTGAATGACTGTTGCTGTGAAGCTTACTAGACCATCATCATCCATTTCCTTGTCTAGTTCCCATTGGCTATTGTTACATTTTTGGAGGCTTGTCTTAAAAAACCCCCCTCTGAATAACAACACCAAAAGCCAAACTAAAAAATGAACAGACGAGTTTGATTTCAGAGGCTGAAGAAAGCAGGACTCTCTGGTCTGCTATGACTGGCACTGAAAAGCTTTGCCTCAGGCATACTCCATCAGTTCCCTACTTCTCTACATTATCTGTAGCTTGGGGCTAGATCCATTTCCAAGGTACAGAGCTCAAGGGCATTTTTATGTCACAAAGTGAGATAATCAATGCTGATGGTGATGATGATAATAATACTCATAATATTCATACCCTGCACACCCAGTCAACCTTTCCTGCTTCTTGCCATCGCTTTTATTGCTGGTGTTTTTATTGGATAATGGTTTAACTACCTTTCCCTGTCATGACAAGTAACATGTAGGGATGTAGCTTCTAAAACACTGAAATGGGTGTTTCTGGGTAACCGCTTTGATTTTTGGCTCTGTTTGTTGACTGTCAAATCATGCTTTCACTCTTTTCACGGCCTCCTGTGAAACACCTTTTGAATTGTACTCAGAGAATCATTTAGGTTGGAGAGGACCTTTAAGATCATTGAGTTCACACATTAACCCAGCACTGCCAACTCTACCACTAAACCATGTCCTCAGGTGCCACATCGACATGTCTTTCAAGCACCTCCAGGGATGGGGACTCAACCACTTCCCTGGGCAGCCTGATCCCAGGTTTGACAGCCCTTTCTGTGAGGAGGTTTTTCCTCATGTCCAACCTCTGGTATAACTTGAGGCTTTTTAGTTTCCTTATCCTTTGTCACTGTTTCCTCCTGCATCCAGTAAAGGATGGAGAGTCTCCTTAATCCTTCTTTTGTTGTGAATGAATAGAAGCTTTTTTTTTTCTTTTTGTCTTTTATGGAAGTTCCCAGATAAAGTTCAAGTTGGGCTTTGTCCCTTCTAGGTTCTCCCTGTGTAACCTTAGGACATCCCTTGTAGTCCTCCTGAGTTACCTCCGCCTTCTTCCAAAGGTCCTAAACTCTTTTTTTCTTTTTTTTTCCATCCCTGTATTGTCCTGAGAGCCTGGAATGCTGTTTCACCAGTATTACAGTCTTCATTATAATCTGAATCTGAATTAGTCTGGTTTATATTTCCTGTTTTCAGGTGAATAACATAACAAATTAGTAATTAATTGTTTTGTTCTTGGAGGATTTTCTTTTTTTGTCTGTGAAGAAACAATAAGAAAAGCCCTTTAAAGTGTAGGTCATTGTAGAGATATTTTTTTTTTTCTCTCAATTCCTCCTTAAATGTTCTGTTACAGTTGAGAGTGATGACAACGAACGAAAGGGAACTAATCAATTTGCAGCATCATTTGGAATATTTGTGGTGTTGAATATACCATGAGATTGCAATCGCGCTATCAAGAGATGAACCAAAAAGTAATTCCAGTTAGTATAGAATTGGAATAGAGTTCTTCCTCTACTGTACCATAAAACCAAACCTCTTGTCTCCTATTGTAATAAACTTCATAAAGGTGACATTTGAGACTATGTAAAAAGAACAGTGGAGGGAAAAGCCAGTTTTGTTCGTGAATTATGTCACTTCAGTGGAATCGAATGGCTTACCTTTAAACAAGAGTTGTTGTGCCAAAAGCAAATATAGCTACTGAGACTCAAAATGCTCGGAGACTTGTAGGAAGGGTTTGGAGGACAAGCCCTGACACTGCCCTAAAAAGTTGGGAGGCGTGTTTGAAGTTTACCTGCTACTAAGGTAACAGGTCCAAGCTTCCCCACCTTTGGACCCCATGTCCTTTTCAACTGTAAGGTGCAATCTTTTAATGTTGCTCTTGCATCCAGGATTTAAGTTTTATAAAGCAGGCCAAGCAGAAGAAAGAGCACGAGAGAGAGGAGCTTCAAAATGACCTCGACGAGGTGATGTAAGAGTGTTTTAAACTGTGTTTGCCCGTTGAGCAAGATGAAGTTTATTTATGGTATTTATTTGTGGTAAGAGCGCTGCGAAGCCCAGCATGCCGACGTGGGTAGGTTCTTACTCCTGCCTCCGCACGGGGTTACGGGTGACCTGTGTTTGGCAATACTTGGTATCTGGGCAGGGCGATCTCCTTGGTGACTCCCAGGAGTCCTTTGGAGCCCAGAGACTGACAGGATCTCCTACCAGACTTGCACAGGCAAGCACTGAAGTAGGGAGATCGGCAAAACGAAATGAAGGCTGTGGAAGGTGTGACGTTCAGACCTGGGTTAGATGAGCTTTGCTTCTCATCATCAATGCTAATTGCCCTTAATGAGATGCTTGCAAGTGGAAGACCTGGGTGTCTGAGTTGTGTTGCACAGCTAGTTTTTTCCACTGGGCCTAGAAAATATTTCTTAAACTAAATGTAAAGGTGAAACTTGGCCAAAAGAACTAGAGGCACCCCTTTTGCAGGACGTACTTTTGACCCTCCTAATGACAAAAAGCCAGGAGTTTTTCCCTTGTTTCAAGAACATGTTCTTGCAGCTAGGCCAATGTGGTTTTTCTTGGCATTCCTAGTGGTTTGGGGGGGGGGGTTGAAATGGAGCTTTAGTTTTCCTTGGGCTTGGTTTGAAGCTCTCTGTTTTCTATGTGGAATTTGAATTTGGAATAATTTCTCCCCTTAATGCAGATTGCATTGCTCCTTACTGCCTTTGAGAAACATCTGTAGCATATTTACATAGCTTTTTTTATTTCCCTTATTTTAGGTCTTAAGCATCCAAGTGAAGTGTTACCACGAAATCATTACTATAGGCTACAGAGTCTACCACTCATACGATTTACCATGGTTTAGATCCCTCAGCTGGTAAGTAGCAAGCAAAAACACCCATAAGTAGGGATGTGAAACTGAAATCTTCATGTTCTTCATATCCTGTTATGGTGGAATGAAAGCTTTGTAGGTCATGTGCAGACAGAAAACTTGACCTCTGTCTCTAATACAAGATTCTGTAGTTGTCTTCCACCTGTGAACTTGCACAACTCAGTTGGCCTTTCACTACTTTGGTTCTTTCCCCTTGTTAGAAATATGTACACATATGCATATGTGTTTTGTCAGAACTGAGCATGCATAAGCTATCTAAAAACTTTTACCTAAGAGCTTTAAATCTTTTCTAGCCGTGCTCTTAATCACAGGACTGCATAAATATAGTGTTGGGGGATCTCCTGAAAACCAGAAGACGAGATGAACTTTTTGGCAAATCCTGGATACTTGTGACAATGTCCAGCTCATATACATCCAGATAACAGTGGGGAAATCAACTCTTCTCCTGAGTTCTGGGAGGAAAAATAAAGGCTTTTGACTAGAGTTGGTGTTGCGGGAAGTTGTTGGCATATGTAGTCTCTGAGGTGCTTAAGGACGTAATTCTTTGGACGTGACCTATGTTGAGTTGTTTTGGTTTTGTGTTAAGTTTGGTTTTTTGTTTTTTTTTTTTTAAGGAAATTAAATATCTCAGTTTTTCCCTGTCTCTTGCCATGTCGCTTCTTCACTTCTAAAAGCAACTTTACTGTCTAATGCGGTGGATTCCTGCTTTGTGAATGCTAATCAGTTCCTCTTTGGTCACTTTTGGATTATCCAGGGGACTGATCTGTTGTCTCCTTTATTCCATGGCTTCTGGATCTACAGCTAGAGCAGACTTATACAGGAAGGATTCTGCAGTCTTGTCAAACTCTTTGGAGCAGGAGAAGTGCACTCTGCTTCAGCACTTGACCACCACTGCTTTCCTATGTGGAACTCAAAATCAGCTCCTCTGCATTGCCATGCTAGTTAACATCAAAACTTCTTTCAGTCCAACATCTTGCTGCTAAGACTAAATACTAAAGAGATTTCCTTTTAGTATCTGCAAATAGGTGTGGAGGAAAACAGGACTCGCATAGGTGTGGAGTATTGAACACTGCAGTTATGGATTAAATACATTTTCCAACTGCATCCTGCAAAATGTGGGGTTGTTTTTCTAGTGTAGTTGCTTTAGTAAATTCCAAAAACTGACTTGTCAGAGATGCTGACCCAGCAACCTAAGACTGGATTTATACTTGAATCTCATTTTTTTATCACATTGTCTCCTACACCCTTCTGATTTTCCTTTTGTGTGGTGTGTTTTGTTGCCTTTTTTTTTGGTTTTATGGTGTCTTTTGTTTTTAAGAATGACACAAAATATCCATTATCTTCTTAAAAATAACTGCTAGGTGTTGTATGTTGTAGGTACTTTTTGCTCTGTGTGAACTACTTCTTTTATGGAGAGACTGTAGCCGATTACTTCGCTACGTTTGTTCAGAGAAGAGAACAGCTTCAGTTCCTCATTCGTTACCACAGGTTTATATCTTTTGCACTCTATTTAACAGGTAAGCGTAAGAAGTTGCAAAAAGGAAAAGAACTTCATGCTGTATTTGTGTCTGTGCTTATTTCTTTCTTTTTAAAAAAAAAAAAGGTAATTTCTCCCCAACTTTATGCACTTTCAGTTTCTTTTTCCTCTTGATGTTCAGTGAAATGAGGAGTTTGCAGTTCCATTTTTTCCTGTGAAAAGGGGAATATAAATTTTGCATTCACTGAGGAGAAGAAAGCAGCCTAAACAAGTAGATGGTCTTGAGAAGATTGATGTAATAGTGCTCAGGAGAGGCTGGCATGAAGCAAATTTGATTGCTGAAGAACTGGGGCTCAGTACCTCAGTAGGTGTAGTTACTGTGCTGGGATGATGCTTTATTGTTCAAGAGTTCTGCTAGGTCTCCAGCAGTAAGATTTACCAATACATTCTAAACTGATTATTCAAAATGCCAGAGGCTTTCTTTTGTCTGCATGATATTCAGATGCTTTCATTGTGGATAGCTTTTCCTCCCCACCCAAAGAAAGGCTTTTTAAAAGCTTTTTCTCTAGGAAGAAGACCCAGAAACCCAGGATATAGGACAGAAGCTGGCAGTCTTGTGGGGTATTGCTTTGTGAACATATAAATATAGTCCATGGTGTGTTCAGCAATGTAGTTAATATTACTTTAACCTAAAATTAAATCAACTGAAGACTTAGATTGGCCTAAGGCACAGGAGACTGCTATGCTACAAATACTTGTAAACTATATTAAGAAACTTGATTTTCTTGATGAACTGCCAGTCTGCCTATTGCTAATTCTATTTTTCAACCAGATAAAAATTCTACTCGGTTCTTAGATCACAAACTTGAAACGAGCTTTGCAAGACTTGACTTTTTTCAGCTGGCTTTGGCCTGAGGAAATAACTTCATTAATGCCTCATGACTGCTAAAGGACAGTGAGGGAGCTGGGGCTATTTATTTAGTCCTGAAGAAAAGGAAGCTGGGGGGAGACCTTCTCGCTCTCTACAGCTCCCTGACAGGAGGTTGTAGAGAGGCAGGTGCTGGTCTCTTCTCACGAGTAACCAGCGACAGAACAAGAGGGAATGGCCTCAGGCTGCACCAGGGAGGGGGCTGAGTCCCCATCCCTGGAGGTGTTTAAAAGCTGTCTGGGTGTGGTGCTGGGGGATACGGCTGAGTGGTGGCATTGGCAGAGTAGGGTTAATGGTTGGACTTGATGATCTTAAAGGTCTTTTCCAACCTAAATGATTCCATGATTCTATGAGAGGAGAGGTGAGATAAGCCAGTAATGAGCAAAAGCAGGAGGCAGAGCATAGCAGAGCCCCCTGGGGTCACCAAAGGGACTGTCTCCAAGGTTAAAGGTCTTTTGAGGGCTCTGACCCCTGCGGGCCCAGGAAGTCGCCCTAGAGAAGAAGAGGTGCTCTGTTAGCCACCCAGAATGTTTCTTCCAGTCAGCTGAATTCTTCAGTGCCCACACTTCATGCTTGCATTGCACGCAGCTGTCTGGGGAGAAAGGGGCAAGCCCATCTTGTCCTTTCAGTTACTTCTGTTCATTATGTAAAGCCAGCTCGTTGACCTGGTTTTTGAGGGGTTTTTAAAGGTGCTAGTCTTCTGCCCTGGAAACTGCTGTCTACGATGGGACCTTGTAAGTAGTGAAATGGGTGGTTTTTATTGATATTAACGAAATCTTGTGCTTTAATGAGAATAATTCCGTATGTACACTTAACTGAATGCAAGAAAATGCTCCTAGCAGCAGAGAGATTGAAAGCTGCTTCAAGGGAAGAGAATTACTGGTATATCACAGTTCAGTGGAATTAAATACAAGATGGTACAAACTACACTTGCTTTGTTTTACAGGCTTCTGCATGTTTGTTTTGAGTTTAGTGAAGAAACATTATCGTCTGCAGTTTTACATGGTGTGTATTACCCACTTTGCTGTGGTCACTCACGTTATGAATGTCACTAGAAACAGTTATGTCCCTGTGATCATAAAATAGCTTGGAAGAGGGGTGTGGAAAATGTGCTCAAACCATTGGTACCATGAAATCAAATAGTGTTGAGCTGTTTGGTGTCTGTTCACCTTGCAGTTTTTTATTAACATCTCGTGGGACGTGGCCTTTTCAGTGGTCAGTGAGGCATTCTACAAGGTGATGCCTTTCCCTCGGTGATAGGCTGATAGGAAAGAGATTCCTGGAGGAAGGGCTGTGCATCTCCCTCCCAGGTCTGAAGCCAAATAGCTCAGCATAGCTGGGGAAGTGGTTCTTGTGACTCGTGCTACTTTGTAGAGGCCCTGCTGAAGTACTATGGAGGGAACTTTAAGTTAATCCTTATGTGGAAGATTTATTCTGTGACACTTAACAGCAGTTCTGGTCTTCTGCTATGCTGTGCCTCAATAGAACATTAATGTATTAAAAGAAACCAGCGTTCCCATCTCTTGTATTTGTCCACCTAATAAGCAGCATAGCCACGAATTGAGAGCACGACCTTTTTTCTTATATGTATCTTATAGGTCAAAAACTAATTTCACAACAGGTATTATGGGTAAAAATAAAACCAAACCACAAACAAAACCCCCAAATAAACCCAACCGACCAAACAAAAAAAGGCACCACAACAAAAAAAACCAAACAAACAAAAAACAAAACCAAAACACATAAAACCCCACTGAAGTCCCCCCCTTCTGTCTAGGGATGATTAGAAGCACCAGTAAAACAGCAATGCAGTACAGCTCCTGTCTTAAGGAACTTGAGCAACTGGGCCATTGCACAACCTTAAATATTTGCTAAAGCTCTGGAGATGCACTTAACCCCTCTGTTTCTACAGGGCTTTAGGTAGCACTTTACCATGGAGGATCCCTAATTCTGGATGAGGACTTGGCTGAGCCCTCTATGAGCATGTAAAAAAAAAAAAAAAAAAGACTCTCTTACTCAAAATTATCCTTTTTGTGGGAGAGCTTTCCTGACAGGGAGATGCAGCTTTTCTAGGAGAGGTGATCTTTATTTTCTAATCCATAAAATAAAACCAAACAAACCAACATCCTCATCTTTGAATTGGCAACAAGGTAATTATATTAATTTTCCATTATTTCTTTTTCCCCTTCTGGAAAGAAGGGATAAAAAATGTGGGGTCAGTTATCTGTGACTAGGTGCCTGAGCAGAAAACATTCAAGTGCAACTACCAAAGAACTGCAGTAAAACAGAGGGAAGATGTGTCCAAGCGCAGTGTTTGGACAGGCAAGAACATCCGTTTGGTTTTTGGTGGTGTTTCAATATCCCCTAAAAAAATTGCTGCAGAGATGCTTTAATGAACCAGCAGGTAATATTTGCAGAAACCTTTAGTCAGCTCTTGCACCTCTCCTTTCAGCCTTCTAGAGTTGTCTTAGCTGGAAGTAGGTGCTGGTTGCCGTAGAAAAACATGTGTGATAAGAAAAATTCATGTAGGACATTTCAAGTGCTAAACTGCTCAGACATTTACAGTGCCTAAATTTGCTATTTCATGGAAAAACTACCAGTTCTTGATGTTTTGGGTTTTGTTGTTGAAGATAAAATCTATTGTAGAGTCTCTAGTGGTAAACCATTTGGAAACCACTTTGATTGTACGCTGGTGCCACAGAATAAACACCGAGTCTGTACAGTAACACTGAGGAAAATAACTGTTTAAATGACCATGCACGTAAAAAAATAACACTTCATTTTCACTAATCCTAAGATTTTCCATGTTTCATAAAAGGACTGGTATTCTGTTATGAGAGATGTCCACATCTGTGTAACAGGACTCTCATGAGTAGTTCATTGCCATTTTGTTACAGCTCTAGCATGTGTGTTACATGTAAATACAGAATATCACATTGCTGCTTTCACGCTGAAGGGATATGGCTTATTAAATCCGATGGTAAACTGCACGTTAAAAAAAATCTGGGTGGAGGTAAGTGATAGAAAACCTGAGAGAGTCTCAGTACTCGCTTCAGAAAGCCAGGTAACTTGTGATATACTGTATGCACACATCTCTTGCGTTCTCACTAGAACTGTCTTGCCTGTGAGCTCCTAAGCAGCTCCTCTAGCTGACACGCCGGTATTTATCAGGGTGTACGGATGGGTGTTTTCACTAACTGTTGTGTTGTTGCATTGTTAACAGTTCGCATGGACTCATGTCACTTTGCTGATCACTGTAACTCAATCTCATCTTGTCATCCAAAATCTCTTTGAAGGCATGATCTGGTAAGGGGACAGTAATACACTGGTTTGTAACTCTATTGCATTGCAAGGCTGGTTCTTTTACATAGACCTGGTTAGGGAATAGTTATGGGAATAATTAAAGGAGTGTTAATGTCTAGTTGGAAGGGGAGTCAAAGGAGCTGGGAGAGCCATGAGGTAAAGGATACAGGAGAGGAAGCAGAAACCTCTTTAACTCGATTGGCAGCCACAGGTACGATAGCTTCAAACAACTACTTCATTTACTTGCTAGAAATAGGATTGTTGGCGTGCTTGGTGAAGGAGTTTCCATAGCATTTTGCTGAATGGATAATGAATATCCAGCAATCCTTTTTCAATTACTTGGGAATTTCAGGTTGCTCAGAGCTATTGAATTTGGACCGCTTAATTTGAAATCCTTAATCTGGCCTCCTTCCCTGTTCAGATAAATTTAGATCACTTAAAATATTGTAAGAGTTTAAATCTTGGGTCATTTTAGTGCCCCATTTCCAGTGATATATGAAATTCTGGTGATGCAGTTAAACTCGATGACTTAAAACTGCTCCTCCAGGAGAGGGTGTGTTTTCCCACACCCCGCTTCTTTAGGGACGGGGTAAATAACAGGTTGGAAAAAAAGAAAGCAGCACATGGAAGATGATTTGTGGTCTTCCAAGGACGTATAATACAGCACGTTCTCCTTTTTCTTTTCCTGATAGATGTGCAGCTGGGGAGATCATTGCAGAAAAGATGTGCTCAGAGTTAGAAAGAAAACCCAAAGCCTTTGCCAGGGCTTGTAGAAACAAATTGTTTTCATAGTGACTGTGCTCATATGCCCAAAACTGCACCAAGCTGCTTTGCTAGCCTACTACTTCTTATTTCTTAATTCCACTGGTGCTAGACAACTTGGCAGGTGGTCACAAAACCTGACTTTTAGCTTATTAATACATCCCTGCTTTGAAAAGGAAAAAAAAGAGAGGATAACAGGCTTGAGTAACAAATCCATATGCTGTCTGCATGCAAAGAAAGCTAATGCAGGCTGCTCCAAACTGCCAAAAGGAAAAAAATAAAAGGAAACTTTTCTTTGTATAATTTAAATATCATAAAACTTTACAAGGAATTTGCTTGCTAACAACCAGTAACATTAACACGTTTAGATCTGTTGATTTCTTCTTAACTGTGGTACCAGTCTTCAAGCCTGATAGGAAAAAGATAACCCGTGCACTTTTTAAGCTCATGCACCAAAAGAATATTTTAATGTGAGCTCACGTGGGTCTGTAATGGTCTTGATCAGCTGAAGGCTAAAACCTGTATAGCTAAAGATGCTGCTCGTGGGGGAGCTAGCTGAACACGTTATGAAACATAAGTCCTTCTAAATACTACAGAAAAGGAAATTTCCCAGAAAGAGATGCTGCTGTTTCAATTTCTGTCGTGTATTTGGTTCCAGGCAGCTTTCCTCTTTCTCTGTGAAACTTTGAACGTCTTTCTCTAGGTTTCTGGTTCCAATTTCAAGTGTTATCTGCAACGATATTGCCGCTTACATCTTTGGATTCTTCTTTGGCAGGACTCCATTAATAAAGGTATGTACTGGGGCACTTCCTCACCAACAAGCTTTTACACCTTACAGCATTTTGGATACTTGTTTGGAAACATATTTATGGCAAAAATACTTTCCAGTGTACTGCATGATACTCATCTTTGCTACAAAACCCAAATTGGCTATCCTGTTTCTGAAGATTTGTAAGTGGAAACTGGGATTACTGTGTATAGAATATTGACATTACAGTATAATACAGCTCAAGCTTATTGCATCATCACTTATAATGGCTTTCTTTTAGGATTTCCTAAGCGGGTTTAACTGCATGCTTATGTACAGAGGCTGTAATTTGAAATAAGCTGCTAGGTTGTATATGCTTAGTCCTCATTTGGTCTCACTGACTTAGCACTGAGAAGGGCTCAAGTAATAATCTTCCTGTTCTGGTAGAATATGCAGGACTCCACAGAGAGCTGTGAATTATGATGTTCATGATGTTGTCGCGTTAGCTTTGGGGTATTTAGTTGGTTCTGATAATAAACTGCTCCTAAACTGAAAATACGATAGAATACGATGAAGAAAATAGCTCGTTACACTGGTCTCTCTAGACCTGCAGTGACTGCTGGATCAGGAAGATGGTGACTCCCAAGGAGGGTCCCCAGCAGTAGCTGTCTAACACCCAGGCTTCTGTCACTATCCAGATGTGCTCTTGCTAGTGTGCTCATGCAGCTTTCCAAGCGTTCTGCTTGAAGGAGCTCAGCTGCTTTATCGGGGTCAGCCGTAGCCAGAGGCAGGCAGCAGCCTCCAGACCTCAGGAGCAGATGGGAAGGGAGCTCTCTCTCTCTTCTCAAGCCACCTGGTGACACTACCCAAACTGTGGCATTTTCTCTCCTTGCCTGGGACAGGTCCCAGCAGTACTCCTCTGTTTATCACATTACAGCTGCTGACATTCCTTATTTCACACATACCTTTGAAAAACTAATTAGGAGCTTAGTTTTCACAAACAATGTCCAGAAATAGAGTAAAAAGGGAAAAAACAAAAAACAAACAAACAAAAAAAACCCAAAAAAACTTTGTTGATGCAACTGGTGAGATCAACACTATGTCTTTTGTCATGTCTTTTGTGCCCAGCTGTCTCCCAAGAAGACCTGGGAAGGGTTCATTGGAGGCTTCTTTTCCACAGTTGTATTTGGATTTATTGTAAGTAACCACAGAACTTTTCCTCGTATAGGTTCAGTCTTCAACTTCCTGGTTGTAGTAGAATTACTGACAAATTTGGTTGTCTCAAACTGCTGAAAGACTAAGAATTAGGGATTTTGGGGTGTTTTTTGCTAGAAAATTCTGCCAATTCATAACTAGCTGGAAAGGCAAGGCAAGGTCTGCACCTCTCCTCAGCAGCTTCTCCTGACCATTTGTGCCATTACTGTCACTATATCTGGGATTGTTTTATCTATTAGTTGCATCCCTAGTTTCAAACTGACATTTATTGATGGCGTTATTATGTAGTACTTTTGTGTTACGTCCTTTATAATGACATTTTACCTGAGAAGTAGTTTACGTTGATGATAGGCATAGAAGATAACAACAGCACAGAGTAACTGTTCTAATCAAGTAATTTATCACTGAGGTCAGCAGAACTCTTAACTGCCAAACTTGGTAGAACTGATAGTTCAAGCTTTAATGATGAAGTGAACTGCGAAGAAACGATGAGTGGCTAACATTTGGGGATTTTATAATGCTTATAAACATCCAGTAGCTATGAATCCAAGAGCTATCAGAAGGAAAACAAGCTGGGAAGTTACCACTAAGCTTATTGAATGTCCATATTTGTCTGCCTTGTTGAGGCATTCTCCAACTTAGACTGATTTGACTCTGTTCTGGGTGTCTTTGTTACTAAAAAGACTTTCATTATCCTCAGCTTGCGATTACAGAGTCATCCATTACAGTATGGTTTTTGACTCTAACAACAAATGCCTACTTCAGGAGTCCTTGGTTTTTCTTTTCAGTTTTCCTATTTTTTGGCTCAACATCAGTACTTCGTCTGCCCTGTGGAATATAACAGCGAGACCAACAGATTTGTGACAGAGTGTGAACCTTCAGAGCTCTTTCAGATGCAGAAGTACTCGGTGCCACCATTGCTTCAGGCTGTGTTGGGATGGGTAAGGAAAAAAAAATAAAAATCAAGGCTTTGGATAAAATATTGACATTATACTTCCCAGCTTGAATGGTTTTACAGACCTTTTTAGAAAGGTGTATGAATGCTGGTAAGACTTGAAGGGTAAGAACTGAACGAGTACCGTGAGCCTCTCCGTTGCTCAGAAGGGGAAGGTGGTCACCCAAGCAGAACTGAAATGCATTGCTGGAGTCACCGAGGAAACTTGCCTGTGTTCTTGTAGCCTGTATTTTCTTTGTGCTGGAAAGGATGTCACTTGAGCATTTTGCAGACAAACCTATTTTTTTTTTTTGAAAGCAACCTTTATTTATTTGTGGAAAGTGGACAAAGGCTTGTTATGGCCTGAATTAGTAGCAAGCTTAAGTAACCTTGCTTGGAATTGCGTTCTGTTTTCAGCTAGTGTGTAACTGCTCTTAGGATTGCACTTGTACTTTCTTCACCACACAGGATCTTGTGTGTTAGTGCCCTTACTTCATGCTGGTGCAAAAGGAGTACCAGTAATCGTTCCATGTAATGTAGTCACCAACTAACCCTCTTAACTAACAGCCAGCCTGCAAATTCACTAGGGAAGGCAGTGGGCTTTGCCTGGGTTACATGGGTGTCCCACTGAGGGAGAAAAGCTAACGTGGTTACAAGAAGAGAGCACAAAGTGGCAACGGCAGCAACGAATGCTAAGACTAAGAGTAATTAATGGCTGTCGTTGGTACTTGGGAAAGCAAGAGCACGTCTAGAAGGAGCTCTGGTATTTGCTGACCAAATGAACGTACTGTTGCTTCAGGGACTGCGGGGTTGGTTGCAGATTTTATAATGATTTTTCTACACAAAACCACGTTGTGGATTGAGCAGAGAGAAATCTTACTGCAGTCAGCTACATTTTGTGTTTTGGTCAAGGGCAAGGAGAGGGGAACACCCGTGTCTGTGCCAGCGTAATAGAGAACTATGTTAACCCTAAAAAGAGATGGTAGTTCCATGTGTGCTTCTAGAGTACTTTTACCAGGCTCTAATAAGCCTTTTGAAAGAGACAATCTCTTGATAGAGAGACAAATTGAATCTGGACAACAGCCTGGTTTTGCCTTTCCCCTTGGTACTGAATTCCTCATGTTCTCTCTCAGAACTATGACCGGATGTTATGTTTGGAAGACATTTTGCTTGATGTCAAAAGATGGTGAGCCTTGTGTTCTCCCAACAAAACTGACTTAATTCCAACTCGAAGTATGACCATCTGAACAGTTTAGTCTTTAAAAAAAAAACGAAAGGTGTCTTGAGATAACTGCACAAAGTGGTCAAGAAGTCAGCTGGTGTTGGGCAGCCGTGATGCAAACCAGAAACACGAGGTACCAAAAAACCCACCCAACTCTCTTCCAGTTTGTGTCAGGAAGGAAAACAGCTGATGTCTCTTACCTGCAAGAACTTGGACAGATCGAACCAAACTTCCAAGCCTGTAAAAAGGCTGAGGGGAACAATATCTGTTTAAATACAACCCAGAAAGTATTAATGGGGGTAAACCTTCTACCCGCCGCTATGGCCGTAGGGACACGGAGGTGACAGGACTAGTGCAAAACTGGTATCTGCCGTGGGAGAGCACCTGACGGGAGTGACAGGGAATTGCATGAAGGTGACACGTTTGTGGAGAGCCTTGGGCCACTGACTAGACCCCTACTTAGGAATTTGTTTAAAGAAAATAGAGCTGGAAAAGCAGAGCCAGGGAGGAGCTGAGAGTCCCATTGTGCGCTGTAGAATTAGCGTGTTCCTTACCATCAGCCAAGGGCTTGGCTGAAAACCACGTCAGCTGTTAAACTGCTCTTAGCAACCCCGAATACTTCATCCTGCTCACATAACCAGACTTTCAGCACCTTTCTACAGTGTGTCTACTTTTCCTGTCTTTTACAGTGTTACCTTGTGTCAGGAAATCAGGAGCTTTGTGGAAATTTGCTCTTTAACAGCCCTCTTTTAAGATACTTAAGCTTAAAACACCTACAATCAAACACACTGAAATACAGTGCTAATTATTTTTCTTCTAGGAAACGGTGAATATGTACCCATTTCAGATGCACAGCATTGCACTGTCAACATTTGCCTCGCTGATTGGGCCGTTTGGAGGATTTTTTGCCAGTGGATTTAAAAGAGCTTTCAAAATCAAGGTGTGTAATGACTTCTGTAAGCTGGTTTTGGGTTTCTTTTTGAACTAGATAAATTGGTGGGTTGCATTTGTTGGGGTTTTTTTATCATTCCTTGTGGTACCCGTGGTTTCTACGAAGGTGCGGTGATGTTGGAGCTGGTTTTTAGCAGCTGTAAAGATGGATCAGAGAGATGTGCGTGTTATTCTTAAAACTTTGCCTAATCAGCACATGACTTGAGTGTTGGAGATGTGAGAACCTGTAGGAATGGTTTCATATTTTCGTCGATACTCTTCCAAGTCACACTGCAAAAGTGGTTCAGACAAGGCAAGATGTGAGATCTGACACCTGACGTGCAAAGCAACCTGTAGATGCCCGTGAAGCACCGAGAGTGGTTTCCCCTTGCGGTTGTGCCTGGCTGGCTTTTACTTGAGTGACAGCACTTGTGTCACCCGCAGATGCTGACGTGTCGGGCTCACCAAAGCGTGGTGTGGTTGCCTTTGCCAATACACTGCCACCTCGTAGGGAGAGCGTGTATTGGCGAGAGCTGTGACCTGCTACCCTGTTTGTTGCAAGGTGTGCGCTGTCGCTTGCGGCAGCGTTGTCCCTGGCTGGTATTAAAGTGGCAGCAGGACTGTGGGAAGAGGGCAGCCCCAGATGTTCTCCTGACCTTCTTTATGTCTTGGTAGGACTGCTGTAATTCTTATCCTGTTGCTTGTTGTCATTGGTCTTGTTGTTCCCTATGTCCACCAGTTTTGGTGTGTGCTTTGCACAGGAGTGTGTGAACCTCTCTGTGCTGTACTCCTGTACGTGTGCTTGTACGTACCCCTCTTTGTTACGCTGGCCCCAGCAGCTCGGCTGGCACTTTGCTAGCTGCAGCCACGTGCTGGCTTTTTACCCAGCAGGTACGTGAGTGTGGATGACAAAAAGGAGATGGGAGGGTAGTCTGAGTGGTAAAGCTGTTCTACAGACAAGATCAGGTAGCACAAAGGTAGAGTACTGAGCTTTGCATCAGAAATTTTTTTAAGTAGCGATTTTATTATTATTATTATGTTAAATATATTTTATGCACACATTTTGGTTTTTAACTCTGCTTACCAATGAAAAAAGGGCAGGTGAATGGGCAGTATGACTTGCAAAGCCAGTGTTAGACAGTGGAGACTCCTCAGGTCACTGCTTCTCTTGTAGCAAATGCATATTCCCCGGTAACAAGCGCTTCTGCAGCAGCTACCAGTAGAACATAAAGCAATAAAAGTATTAAAGAGGAGAACTAGATTATGTGGAGGCAAGAAAGGACAGCCACTGGCTTCAGCTGCCAAATGAAGTCTGTATGGGCACGCGAGTGGAGTCGGTACCAGCGAACCCGTGCCTGACCCACCACCATCTTCTTGTGTCGTACTGTGGACAAGTTGCTTCATCTCTTTTCTTCTCACCCCTTGATTCACCTTTGCAGTTAAAACTCCCTTAGCAAAGGAGGCTCTTGCTAACTTGAAACTGCAGCTTAACCGCAGCCTTCACGCGCCGCTGTCAAGCGATACGTCGTTAGGGAGTTTCACTGCAATCACTCACCGTGACTCTTCTTCTTTTTTTTTTTTCCTCCTTCCCATTCTTCACACCCAAAAGGATTTTGCAGACACAATCCCTGGGCACGGTGGAATAATGGATCGCTTTGATTGTCAGTACTTGATGGCCACTTTTGTTCATGTCTATATCACCAGTTTCATAAGGTATGGGCTTTTTATAGCATCAACTTAAGCTTGCATAGGAGCTGTAGCATAGTTACTTCGTGCAAGTTCTACCCTGGTAGCACAGTGGAGATTGCAGGTTCCTAAATCTGATTTATTCATTGATTTCCAAAGCAGAACTCTTAAGAAAATATATGTCACTGCCTAGGATTTGTGTCAGGTTTGAGCTACACCTTAGTGTTTCAGTGAGTGTTGTTTGAGGTAACCCGTGTACCTGAAATAGTTTTGTGTAGCAGCCTCGTAGAGGTTTTACTAGAATTTACTGACTACAAGGAGGCACGAGGATGGGGCTTTGGGGTTTTGCTTCCCCTGTGTGGTTCTTGAAGAGCCTACAGGTTGCAAGACTGCAGTTCTACCTGTAAGGCTCTGTATTTCTCAGTCATTTGACTTAGGATTTTCTGTTTGAGCTGAAAACACTGCGATTAAAGAGACAACTGCTTAAAAATACTGCTGCTCTTCCCTGAACCACACCAGCCTTCAAGAGGAAACTGTAAGAATGACAGTTCTCTTCCAGTCAGTCATTTTAGTCTCTGGGACAGGAGGAGATCAAGGGGCTGTAGGTGTCCAAATTGATAGACACCCTTAGTTTTGTAAATGCCCTTGGGTAAATAATTATTAGATACCCAATCAGCAACAGATTCTTTGCTTTCTATCTGGTCCATCTTGGAAGTAGACTGTAAATAAGCGAATGGCTGAAAATGAGGCTGTTATTTAGGGGGGGAAGTGTAATTTGTCATTTTCTTTGCTGACTTGGCCAACTTTCCATTTATTTCAACAGTGCACAGCTCACCTGGCAACAGGCACTGAACTAAAAAAGATCTGGTGATGAAAAATGTTGATTAGAGTGATCAAGGATCAGTCAGTGAATCTGATTTGTCATAAGCCTTCTCCATATCCCCGTCTGACAGCAAATACCAGAAATGCTTTTGAGTTTCTGTTTAGCTTAGTTAAGGAGCATGCTTTGCCAGCAGCGCTCACCCACACCTCCTGAGGAGACAGACTGGGAGAAATCCATAACGTGGGGTCCCCCAAAAGAGGGAAGGCAGTTTGTGCAGCAAGAGGAAGATAGAAAGCTGTCAAAAAACGTTTCTCACAGTAACTAACTATCATTTCCCTCGACAGGGGTCCAAATCCCAGCAAATTACTGAAACAACTGTTGATACTTCAGCCTGAGCAACAGCTAAGTGTGTACAAAACCCTGAAATCTCACCTTGTGGAAAAAGGGATCCTGCAGCCATCTCTGAGAGGGTAATTTGTCAGAAGGGAGGACAAGAAGAAACCTCCATTTACCAAAAGCCTGCGGAGAAGCATCGCGAACGTGCACGTAGAGCGTCGCGAAAGGAAGAGTGGTTTGTGGTCTGGAAGAGGCTTCCTGCGATGAGTGTGAATGCTGTGACTTCTGCTAGGACACAGAAGGTCTCTTGCTCCTAAAAATGATGAAAGTGCTTGCAAAGAAGCAGTACACGTGATGTATATTTTAGTTCCTGAGGCGGATGGCAGCAGTTTGCCTTCAGCACCAGCCTGACGGGGTTTGTATTAAAAAGAAAATTTGCTGTTAGTTTTTAATGAGTTAATTAATGTTGTTTATCTTAGCAACACTTTTTTGGTCTCCAGTGGTTCCTGAAGTGTCAACAGCTAAAGCAGGGGGTCACTTTGATGTAGCCCAGTGCTGAAACTACAATTGAGCAGAAAATACTTGTTAGCCTGGCCAAAGAGGTACTCGGAGCCCTGCTGTGTCAGCCTGCCTGTATTTACTGAATCTCTGAGGGTTAACTTAGCTCTGGTTTTAATTAAACAGTTTTCTTAGGAAACTATTTCACGCTTTCAAGAGAAAAGTACCTTTACTGAAGTATAGCTGGGCTGTTTGGGCTGTCGGGCTACTAGTTTGTTGGTTAATGTTATGGATTAGAAAGAAGCATCAAAGATGCAAAGAAAGAGTAGAGATTGCCTGACCAAATGGGATTCCCCAACCCATTAAACAGATGGGGGAGAATCTGGAGCTTAAGTCCTTGGTTTCCATGGCCTGGTCAGTGTCTGAAGGCAGTAATTTAAGCCTTATTCCTTGTGCCTCTTTACTGCATAGAATGGGGGTATTTCCTTCTTTTTAAAAGCACTTTGAGGTCCTGAGTAAAAAGTGAAGCTTAATTGCTGTTTTACCAACATGTTACTCGGTCAAGAAAGAAACCTTTATCTTGTGAACGTGCACGGTGCGAGACAGGCTGCGTGGTTCTTCTGCTGTGTTTAGTAAGATCTCCAAGCAAGCTTGGGTAATCCCACAGGAGAATGGAGAATTTTTACAGAGAGCAGCTGTTGTGTAGACTTAGTGGGTCATATGAGGAAAGCTGATGCTCTGTAATTCTCAATCCTGGCTGTTTTCTTATTATTTTCATCATCTGATATCTCTCGATGCAAATAAAACCAGAAAAGCTTTTTTTCTTTTACGTGATAAAACTGACTCCTGTACAAACAGAAAGCACAAATGCCAGTTTTCTTTTGGTAACCTGTAACTGGATACAATTTAATTTTCCCCAACTAATTGTAAATAAGTTTCTCCTGCGGCGAATGTACCGATGCCACATCCGTCTGTGTGTATATATATAAAATACTAAAAGGTGTATGTATATTTATATTAAAGGTGAACACTTTAAATAGTTGGTGCTACTTGAGGATAAAACCATGGAGGAAATCACTAGGGTGGGTTGAGCAGCTGTACCTGTAAAGTTTAGAGTGGTTTTTATTGAGCACCATGCAGCTGAGATCACCACGCACTCTGTTTTGCACGGGTAGCGCGTGTACAGCTAACGCACGACAGAGCACCCCTGGCTGTGAAATGAAATCCAGGTCTGATGTCATTCCCTTTGATGTCAAGTATTTCACAGAACTAGGTGATATCCGACTCAGAGATCACAGTACTGTACTGAGGGAACACTCCCAGAGGTGAAAAATGTCACCGGTCACCTGTCCATCAGTGGCCATTGGAATGGGCTTGGACACTGGAGGGGACTGAATTTCAGCCCTTCCACCAGAAGGGCAGCGTGGCCTGAGGTTAAAAAGTAACTTGGGGAAAGGTGCTTTAAAAAGGAGGGAAGGGAAAAAGAGAGCAACCCAATTAAGGTACCTGAACATTTAACCTCTAAATGAGCTTTGGTTATGTACGGGACGTCGGTAGGTGGTGATGAAAACACACAGCCATACTGGAACTGGAATATCTGTATCCTGGGTACTTAACGTCAATTAACAGTTGAAAAATTGTATTTAGATTATCTATATAAAAAGTACCCGTTTCTTCAGAAACTTGAACTTTTTAGTGTAATTTTATAGCATGTATAATAAGGAAGTTAAATCTATTTTAGCATTTGAAACGAATTGCTACCTATTTGCACAACGGAAAGTTCCACGCTGCGATTCTGCTCTTTGCCGTTAAAACGAAGAGGGGATCTCTTGTGAACTCGCTCATCAATTTTCTGGGTAGAGCAATAGCTTCCTGCTGGCTGAGGCTGGGTGTAAATAAAGCTCAGGAGGACCCGTCACCGCTCGAGGGACAATTGCGCTCGCTTACCCTGCAGTGCATTTACCCCCCTGGTACTTCCATTAGTTTCAAGCAGTGCGAGATGATCAACAGCAAAGTTTAAACTTTTTACACCAGTGATTCTTTTCACTTGCACTTTTATTCCGAGTTGCTATGATTACCTGTTGAGCAAAAAAAAAAAAGTAGTAAAATAATGTATATTATGTAAATACTGTAAATGGTATGAGCATTAATGTCTGTTTGAGTTGGACTGTTTTAATCTTTCATTGAAGCAGGTGTTGTAAAAAAAAAATAAAATATAAACTGGACCAGAAGTTCTTCTGTCTGGGGTTTCCTTAGAGCATGCACGGGGGGTAGAAATTTCTTAAGGAGAATTGATATTCCTATACATTATTTGTTAAAGTTGTCTTACTAGCAAAGCCTGCTAGGAATTTCCTACCTTTTGCCCCTCATGACTTCAGGCTGTCCCTGAGTGTTGCTGCAAACAGCCTGGGCCCTGTGCCTCCTCCCCAAAGATGTGCCAGCTCCTCCTCCTTTCCCGAAGGTGCTCCCTTCAGTGTCATGTGTTCTTCCCCTGGGTGGATGGGGCACAGGGTGCAGTGCAGCATGGCCACCTTGGAGTCCTGGAGGACAATAAGTTCTCCATGGGACAGCAAGGGGCCCTTGTGGCCAGGAAGGCCAAGGGTCTCCTGGGGGGCATGAAGAAGAGTGTGGCCAGCAGGTCCAGGGAGGGTCTCCTGCCCC
>JANIJG010011514.1:25594-36212 GCA_024611175.1 Megaceryle torquata | reverse complement strand
TTAACTAAAGAAAAGACCGAGTCCCACCTCTGCAGAACTTCTCTCTTCCTTTTGTTAGAGCCTATCTGCCAGGAGCCCAAGGGGGAGCACAGAGGCACTGGGAGCAATCAACACTTCTCCCCTCCAGACAGGTCTTGCCAGATCTTATCACCACGAAAGGTCTGAGGCACACAATAGCCGGGCTCTTGCATAATGTATCAAGCCTTTCTCTCAGGCTGAATGTTCAAATGAGTGTAAGAGTTCTTTAACAGGTCCTCAAGTCAAACTTCTCACAGGTAACAACTCACAGGACCTGCATTTTTCACCGAAGACCATGAAGTCCAAAGAACAGCACTTACGATGAAAGCAACCACCAGGGAAAGGCAGAAGCTGGTAACACAGGCACATCACCTGCCCACCGCAGAGGAGTCAGTGATACTCTCCAAACCACCTCCCAGTTCCTCTTTAACTTAGTAAGGACCTGAATTTCTGCTAGCTGAGGAGTTCCAAGCTCTTGGGCTGATGATGACATGTGGTGGGCTGAGCTCTGGAGCTCTCCAGCAGGTAGAAGGTAGGGGTCTTGTGGGGTCTTGGCCCAAGTTGTGCTGTGAGGCACCCTCTACCTAGGTTCAGAAAGAAAATGTGCCAAGAGCCAGGGAGCAGCTCAGCCCTCTGAAAAGCCTTCTCTAGGATAAGGCAAAGTGTGAATGGAAGAGAGAGCTCTGGCTGCTAGGCTGCAAGCTGGACTGCTGTGGTCTCCAGCTCCAGAAGAGGACTTGCAGCTGGAATCATAGAATGGTGGGGGTTGGAAGATCTCTGGAGATCATCGAGTTCAACCCCCCTGGAGTTGGACTCGAGCAGTCACCTAGGGAAGGTCACACAGCACTGTTGAGCAGATGACAGGAAGTACCTATCTGGGCTCTGTTAGCCAAGGGTATCATCACAGATGCTACTCTCCAGAGTATTTAATTTCTAGGTATTTAGTTATTTTGTCACATTGTCAATCATCAAAAGAAGCATGGCCAGCAGATTGAGAGAGGGGATCCTGCCCGTCTACTCTGCCCTGGTGAGACCTCACCTGGAATACTGTGTCCAGCTCTGGAGCACCCAGCACAAGAAGGATGTGAACCTGTTTAAGCATGTCCAGAGGAGAGTCACAAAAATGAATAGAGGGCTGGAGCACCTCTCCTATGAAGACAGGCTGAGAGAGTTTGGGTTGTTGAGCCTGGAGAAGAGAAGGCTCTGGGGGGACCTTATAGCAACCTTCCAGTACCTGAAAGGGGCCTACAAGAAAACAGGGGAGGGTCTATTCACGAGGGTCTGTAGTGACAGGACAAGGGGTGATGGCTTTAAGCTAGAAAAGGGTAGATTTAGGTTAGACATTAGGAAAAAGTTCTTTCATATGAGATTGATAGCTCAAGGGAATAGGTTGCCCAGAGAGGTGGTGGAGGCCCCATCCCTGGAAGCATTCAAGGCCTGGCTTGATGAGGCTCTGAGCAGCCTGACCTAGTTGGAGATGTCCCTGCTTATTGCAGAGGGGTTGGACTAGTTGACCTTTAGAGGTCCCTTCCAACCCAATATATTCTGTCATTGTCTGACCAGCTTCAAAGAATCCCCACTTGGTGACCAGATTCCCTCCATTACTCCCACCCAGAGAACAGCCCCGTAGAGCAGAGGTGACATGTAAGTCAGAACCCTCAGTGGTCTGATGCTGAGTAGCTCTGATGGCTTTTTGGCATCTACCATCCCCATACAACAACCTCTTAGAAGAGAAGGCTGAAGAGGTTTGCAAGACAACACAGCAAAATACCTTGAGCAAAGCTCTGTCAGGAGAGCAAGGAGGAAACCTGGGACTGCAGAGCATTGTGCTCCCAAAGTGAGAAGAGTGCCAAGCTCCAAACTACATCCATCAGAAGAGAGGTTAAAGCAGGAACAAGGCAAAGAGGGACTATTCCATGTGCCCAGAGTGTTTCTGTGGGATCAGAACTGTTTACAGTCCAATGGGCCTGCACCTGTGGGTTGCTGTGGTTTTGCCTGCTGTTCCATGCTGCCTGAGAAGCTGCTAATACACCATAGCTGATGAGACTACTGTTTTGATCTCTTCCCTCCTTGGAATCTCTTCTAATACCTTTTAAAAAAGCCCTATTAAGGAAGTACAAGTGGGTGCTTTCTGCTTCTTCAGTACCTAATTTCTATTTTTAACCTTAAATACTCAAACACATGCTCTGAATTAGGGTTTGGGATTTTTTTTTTTTAACCCAATAGTTTCTTGCTGGAGCCATACATACATTTTTGTATCACTTCTGTTTGGTTGGTTGGTTGGTTTGGTTTCGGTTTCTTTTTGGTTTGGTTTGTTTTTTTGTTTGGTTTTTGGTTGGTTGGTTGGTTGGTTTGTTTTGGGTTGGTTGGTATGGGGTTTTTTTTTTTGGGTGTTCTCACACCCTGCCCAAACCTTATGTTGAAGTTAAGAGTCATACCAAAGCCCTGTCAATCAAATTATTGATAGTAACTAGTCTGTCTGGGGGTGATGGTTGTATTAAACCAGTTACAAGAAAGAAGCATATGGCACTGACAAAATATGGGGCAATGAAGAAGGAAAGGGTCATTTTCACTCCCAAAAGAGGAGCAAGCATCTCCCGGGGATTACACATGGATTGGGTTCAGAGGGAACAGGAGAATCTCATCTATTTTGAAATCATGGGGGATATGAAATCAGCCTAAGTTACAGCTGCCCTTAGGTGCTTTCTTTTGAGTGGTCAGTGCCACAATCAGTCAGCAGAGCACATTGTTCTCACTGACTTTGGCAGAATTATAGGGGGTCTGTTTGCGTGAACCACTGCTGAACAATTTATCTGATGTATTAATCATCTCTTAGATAAGAGTATCTGGACTGTAGATTTTTCTTGTAACCCAATTTCCCTCCCATGGGCTTTTGGTGTTGCTGTTGTTGGGTTTGCACTTGAAATTTTAATTTATTTATTTTTTTTCCTTGTTTGTTTGGTTTGGTGGTTTGTTGTTTTATACGTGTGTGTGTTTTGCATTTTGTTTTTGAATGCTTAGGATCCTGGTGTCCATTCTGAAGCCCTGTGAAGTACAGGCTACCACACAGGAGAGCTCTGCTGTCTTCAGAGACAACAAGAGAACTGCTAGTCTCTATTTCCCTATTCTGACAGCAGCTCTGTTTTGGGTTTTGTCTTCACAGTGGCAAGTAAAAATCAAGACCCTATTCTTCATTCATCTTCCAAATGCATGTGAAAGAGGCAAAAAAGTGAATATTTTATTAGCAACTGAAAGGATTACTTTAATTTCTACAGTTGATGTGGCTATTTTTCCCATTTCTAGTTAGTTAATTTATACAGTTGGTGTGGCTATTTCACCCACTTCTAGTTAGTTAATTTCTACAGTTGGTGTGGCTAATTTAACCCACTTCTAGTAATCCTCCTGTGAGACTGTGTCTGTGCTGCTAGTGTGGTAACTCAGGTCAGTTTATGGTATTCTGAGAGCAGTGTCCCTGCCACCTTGAAACTTAGGCTCCCTGCCGTGCAGAGGGCAAGCCCTGCTTGTATCAGACAGGCTGTGCCCTCCGGGGAGCCTCCTCATTCTGTACTGCACAGCTACAGACTTAGGAAGAAAAGGATTTTCTCAGTCCCACCTGCCTCCCTCCCCCAGCTAGTCAGTAATCGCTGCTGGTCAGTATTCCTCATCCCCAAACTATCCCAAATACCCAGAGAGCACTGAAATACATTCTGCAGAATTACTCCATCTGCTCTGCCCTTCTCTGCAGCTCCGCGACATTGCATGCTCAACTTCCCATCACAGTCACTGGGAATTAATGCAGAGAAGTCCAGGGTTGGCCCTGACCAGCCAGCCCCTGCCCTTCAGTGTTAATCTGCTGCTGTTCTTCCCCTTTGTGCCCTGTGATGCAGCTTTAGAGATGGAGGTGCACACTGTAACCCCAGTTTAGGCCACTTCTTGCTTCCCGATTACTGCTGTACCCCAATAATGACTTTTTTAAAGTGGTGTTTTCACTCCAGTAATTTCCAGAGATATTTAATGGAGGGAGCCCATTCTTCTGGGCTCCTGTAGACAGGATCCTGTGATGAGTTCATGGTTTAGCACAAGCCAGAGTGCACACAGAAAAATTTTCAGCCGTTCAGAGGTACAAAAAGCAGTAATCTTAGCCTGAAACAATTGTACTGAACTGAAGCACTACTCCCCTAGATCTACTTTTAAGATCCCTGTCAAAACAGCCCTTCAAACACATTTGATTGGGTTGGGGCTCATCACGCTGTCACCAACTCACTTTTCATTAGGCTGTTGCTCTCTGTTAGCCTAGCCAAGCAGAAGAACTCAAACACATGCACAAATTAAATCGACATCCAAACTCCACCAATATACAAAGCAATTTAAATGATATTCATTAGAGCGATGACAAGTCCTGATGAGGCTTTCAGGAGCGGAGTCCTTCAGCTTCTGCCGACTCGGTTTCATGGGCACTGAGGCGTAACTGCAGCGACTGTACCTCCAGTTTAGAGAAAAAAAAAAGCCTAGAATATGACTCCACTTCCTGACACACCTACCTCATTCTCCCTCTCCACACAGGTTTGCATCTGAGCACAGGCTCCAGGCTTTTCTTACAGCTCCTCATAAGCTTCAGCAAATCCCCTTCCTTTCCCTACCACCTACAAACACACCAATTAAAAAGAATCCCATTTTCAAGTAATTTCATTTCACTTGGCTAGAAAGGTCACTAACTCACAATTATGATGGCTATAAACACGTTCCCAGTTTCCTGCCATGCAAGGATGAATGTGATATGTGAAGCTTAATAAAGGAGTTATTTTTCATTGTTAATTTAAAACTTATCCTCTCGCTGTTTATATTTTTGATATTTAAAAATGGAAAAAAGAAAAAGGGAAAAAAAAAAGAAAACGGGAAAAAAGGAAAAGAAAAAAAAGGAATAAAGGAATAAAAGAAAAAAAAGAAAAAGGAAAAATGGAAAAGTGGAAAAAAGAAATAAAAATGAAAAATTGAAAAAAGAAAAGAAAAAATAAAAAAGGAAAAAAATAAAAGAAAAATGAAGAAAAAAGAAAGAAAAAAAGAAAAAAAAAGGAAGAAGATAAAAAAAGAGGGAAAACCCCCCCCCACTATCTTCTCCACAGGGAGTGGAATGGGGCTGTCAGGTCTAATATAGGCTTTTCCACAGTGCCAAATAATTTGAAATTCATTTCCCTTGCGACCAAAGTCCTTAATTCAGGCATCAAGAGCTAAGAAATCTGTAAATTAGCCCGCTATTTGGTTACAAAGTCCATAAGGCCACCTGCAAAGTTTTAAGTGTACTGGGGAAGACATGCACATCCTCACCCTGATGTGCCACCAGGAAAAGCCAGCGGGTGATGCGAGGGGCATGTAATCAGTAGGTATGGAACAGATCACAATTAGCTGTGAGGAGCTCCACCACCCACGCCCAGCCCCTGGCTGGGAAATGGAGACACGACTGGCACTGCCATTCTTACTTCTTTTTGCTTTCTTTAAACCAACTTTTTCTTTTTTTTTTTTTTTTTCTTGAAACAGGCTAAGAATTTGCAAACCATGCTATATAGAAAATGTATTATTACTCAAAAATGTATTATTATTCAAAAAATACTTTTTTTTTGGCATATCTGCCCTAGATTGTAATTTTTAATTTGACTTTTTAAACACTCCCACAACAAAGATAGGCACACTGGTATATAAGTAACTACAATTTGCAGTTGCATACTTCCATTTCAATAAAAGTTATATATATGAATGTGGTGAGTGATCTGGACATATCCATCTATCCCAAAGAGTCTCTCCCATTTTAATTCTCTTAAAAGATTATTTAACCAGACATGCATTTCAAGCTGTAAATAAGGCAAAGAGAACCGAGCAACAGCTGCTGAGGAAGTTAATGTGTCCCACGTATATGTGGTAATATACTGCTTAGAAAACAAACCAACCAACCAACCAACCACCACGTAAGCTGGATGATAAGTAGAAAGGAAGATTGTTTTCACATGAAAAAAAAATGCATTTATGGAACACCACCGCTGCATTTGTGTACATCCTAGATAGTGAACACAGCACACGAGATACCTTTTAGGAAAACTCATCTCTTTTTTTTTTTGTGTGTTAAAATTATTGCCCCCAAACCAAGGCCTGAAAACAAGACTGTAAGCTCACCGATTATTCTAAAGCTTTCAGACACGTATAATGATGCGTTAATACATAATTCTGCTCTTCTGTAAATGACCCCGATTCTTTCTTCCTTCACTGGTTAACAAATTGACTTCTTATGCAAATACTCTTAAACATATATAAGCTTTTCATTATTATGGGATAATTACTAAAAACTCAACAAAATTCACTGCTACCACACCCCGAACAACAGCTGCTTTCATAGCCTGAGCTGGCAACACAGTAATTATTTCTTCTTCTCTCATTTACCTACAGCAGGTCAACCAAGGGCTGAAAGGCATGTCTTGGCACAAAGTCCCAGAAGAAGAGAATTTGCTGGGTTTTTCTTTGCTGGAGATCATATCTGTTTACTAGCAAGACCCAAGGGAGTTACACATTTGTATTTCCACGGCTAAAACTACCATCCAGTCAAGTCAAACTACTGTCTAGTCAAGCACTAAGAGCTACTTCATCCTTTGCTAAGAGGATGATCCAATGGCTTCTAGAAAGTTGAGTAATTTTGAAACTTTTTTTTTTTCCTATTATGCTTGATAAAATTCTAGTTTTAGGACCATTCTCTGTATTTCAGCTCAGTGAAGCAGCATGGGGAACAGACTACCAAAGTGGGGAACAGACCTACCAAAGTGCCAACACGCTCTCGTAACAAGAAGTTACCCAAACAAAGCAGATAAAAATAACAGTATTCATTTCATATTTGTCTAGGAAATATCTAAGGCTTTCTAGAGGCATATTTTAAAATAAAAATGTGACTTTATTATCAGTTGTCTCTGTTCCCTTTGCACCACAGTTACTTCTTTTTCTGTTGCCTCCGAAATTAGAACTTGCAAAATTAAAGAAGGTTCTTTCTTTCAAAACACACCAGTATTTTGCGTTTTTTTAATATCTCAAACTATTGCCAAATCTTTTGCTGTCATAAAACACAGAGTCATATCTGGGTCTAGCTTTACATAGCAAGATACATAGACACGTTAGGGTGCAACAGAGAATTCTCATCTTGATAACACTAATCTGCCATAGTTTGGATAAAAAATTGCTTGTGGTGCTTACCACAAAAAGCAAGTGCAACATTAAAACAGTATCTTTTGACTTCAATACAAAAATAAAATAGAATGAAGATTCTAGAAAGATTTTAGTTTCAGAAATAGTCCCTTATGGGAGCTTAAATGTAATTATTTTTCACTTAATTATAGATTTCTTACTCACTAAAAATTAAAGATACATTCACTGCCTTTTTTTTTTTTTTTATTATTTTTTTTAGCTAAATGTTGACTTCAGTGAACAGCTCTGTAAGATCTGGCATATTGATTTCTTGTTGTGAAGTGAGCTGTTCAAGCTCCATTTAAGATTTTCATCTTGCATGTAGCCCTGAGCACATCATAGCACCATAAATTAGTTAAATTGCACATTTATCACAAATGTTATTTTAAGATACTGCGTAAATGTGATGGCTGGAAGATATACAGTATGCTGCAACAAGCCACTACTTGGGTGGGGTTAGACCAGGGTCACCTTTATACACCTGTGATTTAAAGCTCTCCCCTCCCTGTGCCAATTTCATTTTAAAACTCTTTCTTGAGGCGTTTTTGTTTTCTCTCTCTCACTTGATCTGCATGTTTCTAAATAAACCATAAAACACAAAGCAGAAGTCGGGATTCTGATATGTATTTTAAAATCCTGTATCCACACCTTCCTGTTCGGCTAATAGTAAAAAACCCCTAAATTTACCTTAACATAGCTAGGTTAGTGATTTGGTTAGCACTAATAGTTACCATGCCAATATACGTAGCAGTGTATGGCTGAAAAAACCATTCTTCTAGTTCATTGATTCTCTAAATTCTTTATAATGTGAAATCACACTGGTATGCCAGTCCTGAAGGTTCTGAAATACAAGCTGAACTTTTATTTTAATAAATTTGGGAGATGCAGCTGCTGGCTAGCCATTCATTTGCAAAGTTTCGAGTTTATTTAAAAAAAAAATAAAAAAAGGGGTATTGCAAAGTCTTTTCTGGTGCACACTAAGGGGTAGGGCTGCTCCCTGAATTTTTACGCTGTACATTAATCCCTCGCTGCACATACAGACTTAGATAAGTCAAGCTCAGGAACTGACTTTTACCAGATTAGGTGCACTTACATCAGTGGCATTAGGCATTTGCAATCATCAACCCTTTACCTGTATTTTAAGTAGAAGGAACACCACAAAAGACTCTGTAGTCTCTTGCTTTTACTCCCTCCCATGTCCCAGATAACAGTACTGCATACAGAGCTTTTAGCATTACTATTATAAGTCAACGGTGCATCTTAAAAATACCTTGATTGACAATATATGCACTAATCTGCCTGTCTCCTTATGTGCGAATTTCTGGTTTGCAACCAAATACTATATTTAAGCTGGTGTAATTTTCAAAGGAGGAATTTCTCTGCTGTAGAGGTAAAAATGTTGGGCTGCATTTAGATGGAGGTCATCTATTTGCAAAAGATAAGCCCAGGAGGCTTCACAAAGGACCTCAGCTAGGCAGGTTGCCTCTCCTAAGTCAGAGGGACTCCTGGGATGGTACTCTCAACCAGTAAAATGGCATGCACCAATTTTATTGCTGGAATTTGAGCTGAGGCCATAAACACTGACACACAAATGACCTTAAAAATCAGATACAACTGTGAGGCAAAAGAGGAGGAAAAAAACCCCAGAGCCCTGGTCATTAATCCCATTCACTGGGTCTGCTTAACCGTATTCTCTATAGAATGAGCAGAAGACTCCAATATATTTTTGAAGGCATGCTACTGGCCTTTACAATCACAGAGAAAGACAAAAAGGAAGATGGAAAGACAGAAAGAGAAAAACTATGAACTAGAGATTTAATTAGTTGCTTAATGGAAGACAGTGAGGGTTGTTTGGTGGTTTTTTTTGATAAAAAAGAAAGGGAACTCAGTACATTTGATATTCAGTTGCTACTTATTACTTGAGACATTCATCTTAGGTGCTGCGATGGTGGTTTTGTGACCATCTCCAGCCTCTGAGTTCACCTGACTGGCAAAAGACATTATTTACATGCATAGTAATATAGATGCTTCGGAGATGCAAATTGGTTTTAATGGTTTTGATGGGACAACCCGTCAACACCAGTAAAACTCTGTCACAACCACATAAACTTTGTTTGGCACGTGTTCATTCACTTTCTTCTCTCTCCCTTCTCACTATCTGCTGCGAATGCTGGCCGACAGCAGGTAGGGCCATAAGAGGACTCACTTCAATAATCACAAAGGTTAAGTCACCAGCCTCAGGTTCCTCCACCTGGAAAATGCTGGGTAGATGGTGGAGGGATTCTCTAAGTCGCAAAACACCCACTGGTGCAACCTGCAGAGTCTGCTCGGTCCATTCTGGGGGAACACATGCGAGTAGCAATACCTACCCCCGTCTGAATCCACAGCACAGCAAAAAAACCACCTATTTGCTTTGCCACACATTGCTTATAAACCCTATCCCCACAGCCAGCCTTACCTGATGTCTAAAATGGAGTTATAATGCTCATTTCTCTTTTCAGGGGGGAAAAAAAACCCCACTCCGTTAATGCAGCCTTTGAATAAGTGCTACCCTGCTCTTTAAATGCTAAAGTTCACTAAAACTCCAGTGATTTATGTGCAGCTTTTGACTGCCAGCACCTGGCAGATGAAGAAACCTACTCAAGCTTCAGTCATAAACAGATAGCATACAATTTAATTTTAATGTGCTCGTTAGTCGTAGCACATTTCAGACATAATTGTGAACGCAACACAAAATTATAGCAAAAAGACAATTTTAATGCTGCTGTAGAAAAAAAGGTTATATGAAGAGTCATATAATGGTGCTTCATTGTCAACAACAAAACAGGGCACAGAGTGCATTACAGTGTCTGTGCTGTTTACATGCCAATATTTTATACATAGATTCTCATATGGTGTCAGCTGTCAGTTACTTCTGCAAATTAACTGCCAAAAATGGAGACGAACAGAATCACTTAGTGTGCTGGTAACCACGGGTTACCTTTCATATGCCTAAAGATAAAGCTGCAGTATGGAATCTTGGGAGAATAATTAGGCAGAACAAAACAGAAAGTTACCAATTGAAATAAAAAGGCATTCTACAATAGGAAATAACAACCAAGAGCGCTTATAAATAAGTAAAAGAGGTTATATCACAGAATGCCTCGTAACTTTTTTAAGCAAAGTATTACAGTACAAACATTTTAAAGGCTTTATCAATGTTTAGGAAATACAGTACAAGTTTTTCAAATAGATTTAACCCTTTGAGCACTGAGTTGATTTTGAAATTTCTCTCTTTTTTTCGTTTATTTTCTTTTTCTTTTTCTTTTTTTTTTTCTTTTTCTTTTTTTTTTTTTTCTTAATAATAAATACCTTTAAAAGTCATGTTGTGCAAAACAGTTAG
>JANIJG010011514.1:7500-15868 GCA_024611175.1 Megaceryle torquata | reverse complement strand
AAAGGGGGGGGAAAGAAAGAGGAGGAAGGGGGAAGAAAGAGGGGGAAAGAAAGAAGTGGGGAAAGGGGAGGGAGATGAGGGGGAAAGGGGGGGGAAGATGGGGGAAGAGGCAGGCAAGAGAAAGAGAAGGGAAGAAAAGGGAAGGGGGGAAGGGAGGGGAGGGGAAGGGAAGTGGACTCGTTTGGTATTTTTTAACTGTAGAATAAACGTTCAGAACAGCAGGGCATCAGTAAAACTGTTCCTCAGTGCCTTGACAGCAAAGTATGAGGGAAAAAATCAACAACTTTGAAGGCAATTCTAATGGCAGAAGAAGTTAATAAGCATGGAAACGGAAGAAGTTATGTAGCTCTGGGGTTTGTTTTTTTTTTTGTTGTTTCTTTTTCCAGCGTAAAAGAAGGAAAAACACTTCTCAGGAAAGTTTTTAGTGCACATCTCACAGGGCACCATAACCCAGGAGAAATTGCCTGCTTGTTGAGAAGTGGTGTCACCGTGACATAATATTTGACAAAAAGTGGATAGCAGTTCCCTGGCATGGCCCTGGGTTTCTAGAGAAGATGAGGATATCACAAGGATTCAGAAATTTATTGCCGGTGCAGCCACAGAGAGGTCGAGAACAGACAGTTCCCTCATTAGTATTTGTTATAATTATTAACTAAACTGCCAGGTAATAATGAAATTAACACATTTGATATCAATACATAAGAGTAAGCTGTGGTATAATGCAATTCATTTCCACCCAAGAGGGAATTACCTTCGTAACTTGAGCTATGGATCATTTCTTTGCCAGTGGAAATAAATTGTGATCCATCACTGCCCAAAGTGATCTACATGTTGTATATACACTAATAAACTCATACACTTTGCTCTGCACAGACACCAGAGATCTACTATACAAGGGTGGAGAAATATCACCAGTCCATGATGTTTCTGCAGGTAGAGGAAGCCCCTGTGCAGCTAAATTAGTTGTTTACTAGTTAGTTGTTTAGTACTCTACTGATGTTCTGTGACCTTCCAAGATGCCCAACAGCTACCAGTTCAACTCCAGCTGCTAGAGGTCCTCTAGCAGCAGAAAAGAGGAAAAACACTACACGGTTTTCATCCCTTCCATGGCAAAATCCACCCAGTAACATGGTCAGAACTGCCCCCCCCAGTTTGTTTGGAAATAGAAAACCAGCATTAAAAGGCGTATTTCACTCTTCTCCAAAAATAATAATTAATTGCACAATTCCTCTCTTATTCCCTCAGATCATATATTTTTGGCTTGGATCTATCCAAATATTTCATTTCAATACTTCTGAAATGTCTTGGTTTAATTACATTTTTTCGCCAAGACTTTTTCTTGTATTTTAATTAGCTTGCTGGGGTATATTTAAACCAGTATATAAGGTCTTTGCTTGAAAAAGTACCAAAACGCTCAAATATTCTTCTCACGTGAAAAAATGCTTAACTACAAAAGTTTACCAAAACCATTCAGTTCCTTAGAAATATTTTGGCCTTAAGTGAGTATATTTTTAGCAAAAAAAAATTACAACCAGCCTTAATATTTACCTGTGGGTAGTTTGAAATCATCGTGTAATACGAAGGGTTGTTTCCCAAACCATCTGATTTTGAGTGCATCTTAAAAAGGAAAACTTCTCAACACTTAAAAAACCTGAACCCACATATATTTTATAATTGAGAATGGCAGAAAGGGACTGGCAGCAGGAATGTTCTCAGTGCTTACAGGATGAATATTACATTCTCAGTCAGAAAAAAGGAAAAAGGATCAGAGAAGCTCATAAAGTGGAGCAGGGAGTAGGATCTGGCCAGCAAACCCCTCTCAGCAGCCTGACCCCAAAGCCACGTGCTATGGCAGAGCTGTTCCCACCCCAGCCAGCGCTGTCAGCAGTGCAAAGCCTTTTCCCGAGTATCATTCTGGTTTAATAACCAGAAAATTCCTTTAAGATTTGAAGTAACTGATGAAAAAAACCTCAAAAGGGTCCCCAGTTTCGGTGGGACCATTCAGAGTTAAGAAGGGGCTTGGCCTGAGCACAAGTCCAGAGAAAGCCAGCAGAGAAACAGCGGTGCGGTGGGATGATTTGACTGTGCCAATGAAACTTGCTCACAAAATGAATGAACCAAGAGAGAAAACCAGCTCTGTGGATGGAGTCAATCAAAGACCTAATGCAAATGAAGGCATATAAAAGAGTTCTATCAGTCTGTTAGAAAACTCCCACTCCACAGGCCTTCCACTTACAGGAAGAAAGGCAAACATTTCACCCACGACATGAGCTATTTCCATACTGAGACTGACTGATAATTCACATGGAACTGAAATTGTATTTGAGACTTCACTGCTTGGCAGAGGCGTCAGCACATTCCTCATTAGGCGACTGCAAAGGGCGGTAGGACTGGCTACCCTGTTTACAAAGGTGGCAAATGACAACGCTCTCTAAGTGGGCATGACAACACCGGTTACCCAGCACCTTGATGGGGAAATTATTCCCGTTAGAAAGGCCAAAGGTTCTGCTTTGTGAAGGCACAACTGTCTATGATGGGAGAGAAATGGTATTTCCAAGAGGAGAGGTCAGCACTTCACTCGCACATCGGCTGAAGTCGCTGGTACCTCACACCAGAGCAGGATCCTACTGCAAGACGGATGATTCTGCCCACTGGCAAGGTCAAGAATATTAATTTTGAACACGTTAATTTGATGTGATGGGCACGATTAATGCTTGTTTAGCTGGAATTTTTGTATGTTATAAATCCGCAGCCTTTTCATGCCAGTAATAGCATGGCATGAAGTTACTGAGAATGGGGGTAGATGGATGTGACATAGCACGGCAATCCCACGGGTGGGTAACCTTGGACACTAGAAACTTTGAAGTGTATTTGTGTTTGTTCCTTCCTGAAAATGCTGCAGCTGTCTGACACAGAGAGCTCAAAAACAGGCCAGAGGAAGCCAGACAGCTGCTCTGATCCAGCATCCTGGACCCATATTACATTTGGAGCAACTTCAGAGAGCTCAAATCAACTCTAAGTGTTAATAAGAGTTGTGAATTACATGGACATGAATGTGTCGTGAAGAGACGATAGCAAGAAATGAGTTTATCTGTCATTAAAGTGTGGGCCATCTGCGTTTGCAGAACAAAGCAAGTCTACAGCAGGCACCTTCTCTTCATGTCACTCTATTTCAAACTCCTATGCAGTATAATTTATGTATTATTTCCCTCATTAAATTTGCAACTTGAAAAAAATTAGTATGCCATAATATTAAATGATGGCTTAGAAACAACACTATTGGACAGCAGTAACTTGGATGTTGGAACCAGATGATCTTTAAGGTCCCTTCCAACCAAACCATTCTGCGATTCTATCACCCTACTGATGTGTTCAAAAGCTTCAACAAGTGTTTTATTCTTCACAGCAAGCCCATGGCGGAAACATTCTTATCCACAGTTTATAGCTGCAAACCTGGAAAGGCAAAGAAGTTAAAAATTACTTGCCTAGTGCCAGATAAGAAAACAAGTAAAGGAGCCTGTAACTCCTGTAGGTTAATATATATAGAGATAAAATATATGTAATTCAGCTATTTACACAAAACATGAGAAGATGGCTTAAGTTTGCGTGTCTGTTCCTATGCTTCTTCACGGTGCGCTTATGTACAATATTCACGTTTAACTAAAAATAATTGCCAGTTTTCAGCTTAATTATTAAGGATAAAATACCCAGTGAAATACCCACAGGGCCATGTACAGTGCGCAACCCAGCGTCTGTGGTTTGCTGCTGGGATCCAATAAATGTTGAATCTGCAGCCTGCCAGCAAACTTCTTTCCACAGCGGGAAAAAGAGGTGAGGTTTCTGAAGTAAGGAGAAGCATAGTCACAACTCTCCTCCAAAGAGCTTTCTGCTCCCACCACAAAGTAGGACTTCAGGTGAACTGCGAACGTTTTTTCTATGAGAACCACGCTGGAGATGCAACATGATGGATCATGCCTCTCTTCTCCAAAGCTGTGCTCTGCCTCAATTTCTGCCCAGGGCCTAAACTCCCTGAATTTAACCTTCTGAGCAGGGTTTTTCTAAAATCTGCTCAAATTATCCACCCATGAAACATAACACCACCTCCTTCTAATGTGGAGAACGGCACATGATCCTTTCACACCACAGTGTACTCCTTTTCTGGAGACTTTCAAGCCCTGCCTGGATCTGCTCCTGTGTGGCCTGCCCTGGGTGATCCTGCTCTGGCAGGGGGGTTGGACTCGATGATCTCCAGAGGTGCCTTCCAAACCCTACCATTCTCTGATTCTACTGGTAGGGTTGCATGAGGATCAATCTGAGATTTGTGCCACAAAGAGTTTATCTGCCTCCTTCCACAAGCAGGTTTTGTTAAGAAGGGATTTGAAGAGTACAAAACTTTTGAGAGAGACCCAAGGTCCAAGTTACTTCCATGTACAGTGAAAAAAAAAGTACAGATTCTTTCTGTATTTTACATTCTTTCTTTACGTGAGACTTTCTCACGTAAAACTTGCCTTCAGATGTCATTATTGTACGGTGAGAAGTCAAGGGCATGCCTACAAAAAACTTAACAGCAGTAACAGTTCAGAGACTCTGCCTGCCCAAGGAAAACAGATTTCTTATTAGTTTTGTCTGAAATTTGCAGTCACTCATACATAATACAACTGACTTCCAGAAGTATCAGAGAAGCTGGGGAACAGCTCGTGTCCCAGTGCATGTGCCAGCGTTCTGTGTGCCACAGTTGCTTACCAGAAGCAGTGCAGGATGACAGTAATCAAGTGGAAGGGATGAGAAACACTATGGACTCCCATGAGGACAAAAGCACCTTCCTTGTGATGGTGTTTTGTGGAGTCAGTCTTTTCTCCCTTTGTGTTCTGGGGGAAGCAGAGATTTTAACAGCACCTATGAGTGTGAGCCTGGAATTTTATGGCTGATCCTGCTGAAAATGGAGGGGAAAAAAAAAAGTCTTCCTGGCCTTCCTTGTCACCACATCAACAACCTTTCACAAGCACCATCAGGACTAGCTCCAGTAGGCAAATGAGTAATGAGGACTCTGGGCACCCACTGGGAATTGCCAGCTGCTGTGCAGTCTGAGTCAGTTCAAGGTCTCGGTGTTCACGAGCCATCAACATTCCTGTAGTATCCTCCTCTTCCTCCTCTCCCCACATTCCTGGGGAACTGCAGGCACAGCAAAGCTACAAACGAACATCATTTGCAGGAGCATCAAGTGCCTCACTATCCATCGAGAGGTTAAGGTTCTGCTGACCAGCCACAAAGGGGAAACACCACTGGGGATTCAAAAGCCAGACACAAAGCTGTTGACGTAAACAGTTCAGAAACAGTCCTATAGTCTGAAAACATCCACAGAAACTTAAGGAATACAATTAGCATGTGCATTAGTAACAGAAAAAAACACCCACACACATTTGCGCTATAAATTATTAAACATGAATAAATGCGATCCACTCAAAGTAAGACAAAACTGGGTTTCCACTGGATTCCAAGACAGTTGGTGGTATGAAGACAGTGGTATGAAGTACTACAGCCTTGTTAAGAATTTCCACTCCATACATGCACATACCACAGCGGGAAATAAACGTTCAGAAGCAGAGAAAACAGCTTCATGTTATGCTTTGATGCTAATTTTGATTCAGGAGGTAAATTGGATTTTGGACTCTGGAATTTTTCTAAGCATGGAATTACCATTTCACCAAAGGGACAAATATATTTAATAGAATCCTCAAAGAATAAAATGATTTCTATGTTATGTCTGGAGGGGGGGGGGGTTGTTGTTGTTTTGTTGGGTTTTTTTTCTTAAGTCACTATCAACATCCTGGTAAGATGAAGACAAATTCTCTGTATGAATCGGTACTAAAACACACAGTAACACAATCTCCGCTTGATATCAGCATTTGGGTGGCATCTTTTAATCACTGAAAAGCACACAGGGTGTTCAACAGACTAATACAAGATTCGCAGCCAACTCCAGGATAAGCAGGCATGAGCATAAAAGTTCTCAATATGGCTCTAATAGCTCTTAATTATTATAATCCTTCACTGAGCAAACAGATGTTGTAAGGGAACTTTAGTTTCTTCAAACGCAGTAATCAAACCATTCTGCTTCTGCCCTCCCTCTTTTCAGTAAATGCTTTGGATAGTGGAATGGAAATAGCAAATGTAGGGACAAAATGACCATTTAATTGTCACAGAAATCTGTTTCTGAACAAAACTGATGTTGTCATTTCTCTTTATCCACGTTTCTCAGAGTCTTCTGATTATAGTTTTGGCTTTTTCCACTTGGGAAAAAAAAAAAAACAGAATCTCTACACCTTACTTTCTGGGATATTCCCACACCTCTGGTTGCTCCTAATCTGTCCATGTCTAACAGGTTTTACAGTAATCAGAACACTGGCTTTGGATTTCTGTTTGACTGTACTAATATTAACACACACCTCTGGAGCTGCAGCCTTCATGGGAAGTTCATAAAAACCAAGTTTTCACCTAAAATACTTCGATATGTTACAGTGAGCCCAAGTCAAAGGACTCGGAGAGTTGTTGTAAATGACAACGACTACTTCAGACATTCAAAATATACCCAAAGACCTTCAGATTGATCCTTCATTTCTCTTGCAAACTTAAGATTCCCATTGAAGTCTTTTATACAGTAGTTTCAATAGCTATTTTGGTTGTACTGCTTCCTTACAATAAACTCCATACAACCGTATGAATGGTATAGTAAGAAATCCAAATGATTTCAATCCCAATTTCAGCTATTGTGAACTCGTACTTATAATGAAGTTTCTCCATGAAGAAAAAAAGGAGTTCACTGTGGGCCAACAAAGCTTTGTGTCCTTTCACAGTTTTTATTCAGCCCTCATTTAAGAAAAACAACTATGGGTTGCGATATGAATCTTAGGAATCTCGGAGAAAGAGGAGTATCTGAGGATTACCTCGATGAGATGGCCCCAACTTGTTTTGTATGTGTAGCAAAAAGAAGCACTGAATATTCATTTCACTCATTTGCTAACTATACTAATATAGCCTTTTGTAAACGAGTCTCTATCTAACACTGGCTATTGAACCGAAGGGTATTTGAATAGGTGGGGTTTGCTATAATACCACACTAAGATAATGTGCTGGAAGCCAATGGTTCACTGCTTCCTGAATAGAAAATTTGCTGGAAAGCCCTGAGAACTAGAAGATGAGGGGGAGGGGATGAAAATGTCGCTTCAGAGCCACCAACCAAACTCTTGTCATCTTTAAAAGATGTTCCTGTGGCACAATATGAATAGTTTATAGTCACGGCTGTGAACATTCAATGTCATATGAGAAAAGACACTTGTCAAGAGCCTTTCCCTTACAAGCACCCTCATCATGACCTGTGTTAATGAAGTTAATTGAATTTAAGATCAATAATGGTTAATTATTGCAATTTGACATTCTGAGATAAATGGCTTTAAGACAGAGAAATGTGTGTGTATGTGAATTCTCTCCAAAGAAGGTGAACACATTACAGCCTAAGAGGGATCACACAGTCCTTCCATTGATCCTGGTACAATCTGATCGACCTAATCCTCTGATGAATGTGGGCTTTTCACAGCTACAAGTAAATGTTCTACAAGACTACTCTAACCCTTGTCACTGACCAAATCTATATGAGCTGTACACTGGAAATCTATTGAGATAGATTAAAGAACTGCTGTAGAAACAAGAGATGCTTCAATAAAGATGAAGGTTTATTATATTGACTATTAATGTTACATGCAGTATAAAATTATAAATGCTTATGGATCGTAAGAGCTTAATTTTGGTCAGTTACATGCAAATGATAATGAAATGATAAGCAAAAAATAGCGTTAAATAAATAAATAAACAAAAATCTGATTTGGGAAAAAAAAAAAAAAATCCAACAGCTCTGTTTGAATTTCGTGACTTAGATGTGAATGTTCAACAAGAAAATGATTTTAAAATCATCCTGGAAAAGTGTAAAAAGATGCTCACAGGCAGGTATTTATTTCACAAATTCACTCATCAGCCTACTCCATTTAGGTTTTTGGTTTTTTTTTTTTTTAAGTTTACTTTCAGAATAGTTCCTCAATGGGAAGACATTTTTTTTCAAACGTGTTAGTAATGATATTCTTACATGCATATTGAACAAGTTAAATGACCACTTACAAGATTTATAATGACAAAGTAAATGTCAAGGAAAAAGTATTACTGATTGCAGAGCACTGACAATAAAAAGCCGCTGAAGAGTTCTGTCAAAATGTAAGATTATGCAAAAACACTATTGAGAACACTGCTAATCATCTGCTCTTGTCAATTACTTGAAGGGTATCTGACAGCATATTTACATTAAACACATTTCAGTAGC